>CAJQZM010037072.1:0-44166 GCA_907164665.1 Colias nastes | reverse complement strand
ATACATCAGTCAGAATCGACATCCGAAATCGAAAATTTAACAATAATTCCAAAAGTTTTCAAACTTCGGTCAAGTGAATAGTACATTGGGACGACAATAAATCTCATTTTGCAACCTTGTCCGCAGTCCGGAACATTGTTAAAATTGCAATTAAATTATTTTTTTGCTGTATGATCGTGAAAAAAATTCCAAAAGTTCTGCAAACTTGGGAAAGTTTTCGATATAATATTTAATATCACGTATTAAATTTGCAACCAATCTAAGTGTACGGAACATTGTTAAAATTGCAATTAAATTATTTTTTGTTGTATGGTCGTGAAAAAAATTCCAAAAGTTCTGCAAACTCGACACAGATATCGGAAATATATATACCGAACGGTTGTATAAATTTGCAACCTTTTTCGTTGACCGGAACATGTTTATTTATAATTATTTTTAATTCGTGGTCATTTTTTCGAGTAAGGTGGTCTCGGAATAATTACAAAAGTTTTGGAACTTGGTTGCAAACTTCGAAAACATATATTCTGATACATTTACAAATTTGCAACCTCATTCAGTTTAATAAATAAAAAAAACATTAATATTCAATACCAAAAGATGTTCCGTACACTGAGATTGGTTGCAAATTTAATACGTGATATGAAATATTATATCGAAAACTTCCCCAAGTTTGCAGAACTTTTGGAATTTTTTTCACGACCATACAGCAAAAAATAATTTAATTGCAGTTCCGGACTGCGGACAAGGTTGCAAAATGAGATTTATTGTCGCCCCAATGTACCATTCACTTGACCGAAGTTTGAAAACTTTTGGAATTATTGTGAATTGATTGTCTTAACTGACTGGAGTATTAGTACATATCTTCAACATAAATCTAGGCTATATCGCATCACGTTTTCCATTTTATCTTACTATCTACGACTTTATCCCATTGACACAATCATTTACTTTACATAATATATGTGTATACTACACGTACACTAAGGTCAATTATGCGTAAAGTTGATGCCGGTTGCAGACCGAAAACTAAGCTATTCCAAAGCTAAGCTAGGGAAGCTAGGCTAAGCCAAACTAAGCTAAGATAGAAATAAATGGCGTGCACACAAAGAGCTAAGCCAAAGCTCAGTTAGTGTTGCAGATAGGGTTGCCAACTATACTGTTTTAAACAGTATTCTACTGTTTTTCACTAAATTATACTTTTTACTGTTTAACAAAAAAAAAGTATAAAAAATACTGTTTTCAGCATCAAAATGCAGACACATTATTATGTGTTACATTTAGACGCTCACAATTTTTTTTTATTTAGTCAGAGGGCGCACACTACAATAAATACTGTTTGTTTTGCTAAAATACTGTTTAATAATCTTCATATACCTGAATATACTTTATTTCTTGTAAAAAAAGTTGGCAACCCTCGTTGCAGAGTTCAATTAGACGGACGACGAAGGGCGTGCGGGGAAGGCGGGAGGGAATAGCTTAGCTCGCGTAGCTGCGCATCGGCATACACAACTAACATAGCTTCGCATATTTTAGTTAGCTCACATAGCTTAGTTCACATAGTTTGCGGTCTGCACACAAGTATGGAAAACTGCGTCAGCTATGCGAGCTAAGCTAAACTAACTTAGCTTAGCTCTTGGTCTGCAACCCGCATCATATTCTGATACGTATTTTTGTACGTTATGTAAGAATTATAGTACAACTCCCTGGCTTCGCTTGCGTGATTATGTTAATAAGCAAAATGTAGGTACTATTCACGACTAGAATCTATCGCTTTGTCAAATTTCATCTAGATCCGTCTAGCTTTTTACGTGATAAGTAAAACTATTAATACCTATATTAAAGTGATTTGTATCTAGGTTACGTTTAAATATAAACATAAATAAAAAATCATGACTCCAATATATTATATTTATTTCCTAACCAAGATCACAGTTATATTAAGTTATTTTAGATAGGTATCTATAATAATAAATTATTCTAGTCGTTCGTAGACTCTTATACATGTGCCATCCCAGCCTTCTGCGGTGGTTATCTGAAAAAAATATTTAATTTATTTAAGAAATATCTTCATTTTCCTCTGTAAAACTCGAGTTTCTTCGAAATTATTTATTGTTCATTAACTTATTTAAATACAAAACGAATCTATTGTATAAACTTCATTATGTTTATAAAATAAATATAAAATAAACAAGGCAACGCTTTAAGAAAATTTTAATCTGACAAGCACCATTCTAGTTTTTTCTCTATAAACAATGAAAATGAAAGTCGATAGTATACAAATAAACCCGAGCCCGAGAGCGAAATCTATAATTTTCGTACAGGACCTGTTTTTATTACGAAACAATATTCAATGCCATATTCCGGATTTCCTACTTCCATAAAAAAAGATATATAAACACAGGAAATGAAAGGTATTAAAATAAATATTTTACTCACTACTGTTAACTTGGTATCTGTGAATTCTCGAACATGTTTCGATCGTATTCCCTTGTCTTCTTGTGTTTGTATTAGTTTATTGCCTTCTAATGTGATACGAGATTTCACCTGAAAAATATCAATTGTTACAAGCGCTACTTTACTAAAGTTAGAACTAAAATAACAATGTTATAATATTATTAAGTTAATTAGTATAATTTCAATTCGGAAATTGCAACAGTTCTGCTTACGAAACTGTTGGGATTTTTTGCTTAAAAGTAAATAAGTTTTACACAACTTTTTTCTAATATCATGAAATTTGGGTCATGTTCAAATTATTACTGTTTGAGTTTCAGTAACCAAAAAGGACCCAAGTCTTCTATATATTCAACTCTTATATAATGGTAAAAATTTGACCCATGTTTATAATAATTGAAACGGAAATCCATCAATTAAATAATATTAATTTGATATTCTCACCTTGACTCCATCTGGCCTGTCTTCATCAAATTCTTCATCTAATTTAAACGTGGTAATAACTTTCCTAACTGGCGTAGTCATTGTGAGTGTATATGATCCATCTTCATTTTGAGACAAAACACATACTGGGTATAGGGATGTGACTAACTTTCTGGATATAAGGCCCACTCCTGAAAATAAATATAAAATGATGAATTTGCTTCGAGGTTCTTCGGAAAAGCGGGTAAACTAAAAATACGGATTGAGATCTTTTCTATAACAAGTCGATATAAACAACCTATACTTTTGTATGTATATGACTATTGAACCAGTAAAGAACTATATTTTGATCATAATATAAAATATTCTCGACGTTGGAGGAGGCCCTCATTGGGCCCTTTATTTCAGTAGTGTTTTGCCTTGCCTTTTTCAATGTGAACTGAACATTCAATATACGTGAATCAATAAAACTATCGATTTCGGTAGTTGTATTGATGTGATATAGAATAAAATATAACTATTTAAATTAAAACTTTTCCATTTAATCCTTGTGAACAGTATAAAGTTTACAGCTTTTTCAATTTTCATATCAAATAATAATCAACCTAGGTTTATATTGAGGTAATAAACATAAAGAAGCTGTTGAGATGTCATTTCAAATGTATAGTTTCGCAGAAAAGCAAATATAATATAAGAAAACACAGTGACAATGTTTTTGTGTATACTGGAAATACAATATAAATATTTACATATCAATTCATGATGACGAAGTAAAAAAAATTATGACGGTCGCATCGCATATACCTACACAAAAAATCATAATAACCGTCAATACGTTTTAGAGGACTTTGGCTACAATGTGACACGAGGACTTTATATTATAAAATTATAAAATAATATAATATAAACTGTTTAGTTATTATTATTACGTACCTAGTATATGTATAATTGTATAGTGTAATCATTTATCTTAGTAGGTAATTAATTATTGTGTTACCTGCACACGGAAAACACGCCAGGCAACATTAACCATCCATTTAAGTGAAGGAAAACTTCCACTAGCCTTTTTATGGCATTTGGTTTATATATTTTAGTATTTACTTTTAAAAGAAATAAATGTATAATATGTATATAGAAAAAGGACCTATAAGTATTTATTTTCTATAATTTGAACTAGCCGCACGTTTTGAATCTATAAGCACGGAATACATAATAATAGTATATTGCATCTTCTTGAAAGAAAATCTATTGCATAAGCTTCATAAAAAATTTTGGCTATATCTCTTTATAATATTGTTAGTTTTATTTAAATTTTGTATTGTTTTAAAATTACTACTTTATTATCATAGTCCTCAGACTCCTTCATCCAATAAGAGAATAGACGATGGATTTCTTAACACCGTAATTAGTAATTAGTAATTACATACATTGCAATATAAAACCGAAACAATATAAAATATCAATTATATTCCTTTTAATTATTTAATATTATTTCCTCGCTTAAAACAATTGCTTATAACCAACGTTACAAAAACAATAATTATTATAGCATTAGTGCATTGTTTACATAATACTCGTATCCATTATCTTAGAAGTAGATTCTAGTATGAAATGAAGTAGAAATAAACAAACGTGCTAATTACGTACTCCGAACTCGGTACTAGTTTTATTGTATTTCATTAATTGATTGGCCGTCGATTCGGTCTTTGACTTCTTGGACTTCGTCCGATTGAAACTAATATATGCAATAGAATTACTGAAAAACAGCAACATCAATACTCATTATCCGTATGCTTTATAGTCAATAATGAGTACGATGATTTTTACGATTAAGACTTGGCTGAAAAAACGCGAAAATCCCTTTGTTTTTTAATTTTGACCTCAATTATCCGCAGAGGACGTTTTCACACGTCATGTTTTCGACTATTCGTGTTTCAACTGTACGAGAATTTATGTAACTTGCAATGTATTTTTTGTTCAGAGTTTTTATATTACGTCATGTACGTAGCTACAAACAACTGACGTAATGTCTTGCATTATGATTTATGACCTCTAACCTAGCATCAAGCATGACTGTTTTAATATTTAGGTATAACGCAGTTCAATAAAGAAACGAATCTTCAATGGCGGCCAAAGCTGACACTGACGTATGGTAGGATCAGCAAAAAAGAAAATAAAAATAACGTAAATGGATAATTATTTTATTAATTATTTCAAATTGTTTGTTGACAAACCTTTTTGTTATGGTATTTGTGTATTTATATGAATTATCATATTTACGTATACAGAATGTAACAAAATCCCCATAATAGGTACTTATAATGAGCCCATAAAACTGAACAACTTTTCCCAAAGAACATATTTTGTCAAATTCCAATAAAACATTATTTACTTTCGCAAATGCATAATTGTCATTGTAAATTTATGATAAAAACTAATATAGGGAAAATCAAATACATTTTAGTGATTTTATTTTTCCATTTTTTTTTTTGCATGCCGTACGGCCGTGTGTAAGCGAGAGGGAATGATAAGCGCCGCCATTGAAGATTCGTTTCTTTAATGAACTGCCTTATACATTTGAGCGAGAAAATAATAAACTAGATTTTTTCCCCGTTTTGACTGGGTGTTACAATCTATTGTACACTTATAAATTATTACAAATTTATTAAATTTATTATTAGTATAAATCAAATCTTGAAACACCAAACTTTATCTTTGAAAAGATTAGAGAAAAAATATCAGAAACATTAAATATTGTATTTTCATGTTTTACGAGTGTTCCACCACGTTCCACTGTAAATTTGGCAAATTAAAAAAAGAGCGTGTGTGCCGAGCACACGCGTCAAAAGTGAAACTTCTTTGGCAAGATTCAAGAATACCAAAATCGTCGCCTTACAACATGACGCGACGGTATTGGCATGACGTGACCTTGAAATTTTATCTACTCTCAACGCTCCTAAAGAAGTTTCACTTCAAACAAATCCATATTATGTCGAGTCACCGCCTAATTTCATAAAAGCTGCTGACTGATACTTATATTATTAAAATTCTATGAACACCGCTGTAAAAAGTTTAATTGGTTTGATAATAATTAATCATCAACTGATAATATAAGAACCGTTTATTATTTTTTTCATAATAACATTAATTTACAATAAACACATAAAACAAGTAATTCTTTATAACTCGCATATAAAAATAGTGTTACTACGAGACTCGCCACTTACTTAAGAATAAAAATTATACAATTTATCGTGAAATTTGGAGCAGAGATTACAAAATAGTTTATACATAGGCGGCGATTCTTATCTTAAATGTGTGAAATGTTATGATGGATATTCCCCGAACGTAGAACGTAAAATTATAGCAGTTTTTGGTAATTCTGGGTAGATTTCTCTTAAATCAGAATTTGTTCTTAGAGTTCTGATTTTAAAAGATAATAGCTGTAGATAATGCTATGTATACCTAATATAACAAGATCGTATGATGCCAAGAAATCATTATCTTGACCATGCAGTATAAATTAAAATTACTGTTAATTGCAAATATCTACAATGCACCTGCATGTTAGTACATTAAATACTAAAATACAGTATTATTCTTTGTATTTATTTATATTTTACTGCTCTATATCTAAATAATTTAACTTGATTTAATTATAAATTAAAACAAATAGCGGTCTTATCACTATATCGCGATTTCTCCCAGACAACCAGAACGTTCGGAGTACCGAGATTAATTAGTATGATTATTGCTAGATAATAATAAATTGAGAAACTAATGCAGCGTCAAAATAAAAAAAAAACTCACCAATGTATTTTAAATAATCCTCAAAGTTATCAGATGTTTTCAGTTTATATTTCTTTCCTAAGAATTGTTCCATATTTCTTTATTTTTAATAAACACGTCTGCGATACAACGGAGTCAAACGGTTTGTAAAAGTACAATAATATAGTATGTATTATGAACGCACGTCTAAGTTGAAAACTATATTAACCTGTTACATGGTCAATATTTTTTGCATCGATATTTATTACTTTTTTTTGTATAAATGGATTTTATTTCTTGATGATATTATTTCGTAATCTTATATATAAAAATGAATCGCAAAATGTGTTGGTAAGCGCATAACTCGAGAACGGCTGAACCGATTTCGATAATTCTTTTTTTATTATATTCCTTGAAGTACGAGGATGGTTTTTATGTAGAGAAAACGTAAATATGTACCACGGGCGAAGCCGGGGCGGACCGCTAGTGAATAATAAAATTATAAATGACATTAGTGGAAAAAATATTATTTTAAATATTTCACCTTTTTGGTGGAACAATAACACAAACTGTCATTGGGATTCGATTTTTTAGTCGTGCGTTTATTTGTGACTAATATAAATAAATGCAAGTAGTGTAATAGTTACACTATGAAATAGGGCAATAGTGCTAGCAGAAAATTCAGTGAAAAACATAGTAATATAAAATAATGTGTTTTGCCATATATATTAACTGGTTTTCATAAACCGTACGTACTGTATACCTAATGAAGGCACTGCGAAGTTTAATGTAACTATTTTCATAAAAAGTTCAAATAAGAAATATTATAAAATATTTTCATAAAAATAAAATATTTACTATCTATAACGTTTAAATCATCAACTAGTTACTAGACAATACTTAAGTATTTTCGCCTACTCTTGTTATCACAACATAGTATAAAACAAAGTCGCTTTCTCTGTCCCTATGTCCCTTTGTATGCTTAAATCTTTAAAACTACGCAACGGATTTTCATGCGGTTTTTTTTAATAGATAGAGTGATTCAATGGGAAGGTTTTAGTATATAATTTTTTTGGTTTGAGATAAAGCGGGCGAAGCCGCGGGTGATGAGCTAGTTGCATATATATTCAAGGCAGGCGCCATGAATATTCTTATGTATCATATTATATTATTATGACAATATGTGTATAATATTCATTCAAGTTATTACATTTTATATGGAACTTGGTCGTATTCCGAACTTGGCAAGCAGCGCAAGGTGAAAAATTTATTCAATTATTAGAATGTGTAGTCACAGTATTACAATATTATTTCCTACAGTAAGGAATCGCCTTTGATGTCGCGCGATGCCGCCGCCAGCGTAGGTACTTACGCTGCCACACGAAAATACGCTAGGGTTGCAACAAATGGGAAATAAAACAATTGTGATTATTAATATTATGATGAAATCATTTATTCATATGTACATTCAAAATAATTGCGATTATTAAATCTGATGTAATTATTTGTTCATAAATATATAATTACAGATATTGCACTGCTAAATATTATTTACGTGGACACTTTATTTTTGGATGTTCTTAATTGTACATTATACCATTTAACTAAGTAATGCATTCGCATTGGGATGTACAATCTGATTAGAAAATAATGAGGACAACATATACATAGCTTTGATTTTAATTCAACAGATACAATTAATACAATCTTTCTGAAATATTGTTTCCTTCTGGGATTTCAATGTAGATTTACATCCGTAAACGGAACAGTTTTTGCGCGTCATAATAGAATATGTAAGTACCTATGTATAATAAAATTATTACACAAAAAATACGACTGCGTCGTCCTTTCGCGATAGTTAATGCAAACTCAGCGTGATTGCATTAAGCGGCCCGCGTCGCCCGACCCCCCGCCAGTTCCCCTCCGTTTCTCTGCACAAGTACATTCGTCGCCATACTGTAGGATGGTAATACTGTGGTGTAGTTCTTAGATGTAGTTCTTGAAATAATGAAACGCCAAAGTCACTTATTTTAACTAAGGTACAGAGTTTAAATTAGGGCTTTTAGAGTTAAGAAGTGTAGATTTCGACGCTTGGCTCTACATGAGCGGATCTCATGTAGTTTTTCAGAGTGCAAAAAAGTTGGCCACATTTTATATGAAAATTTTGGTGGGATTCATTTATTCAAATAATTTGATAAGTGTTTCTGATATTATATCAATTTTATTATTTGTACGTTTGATAAGTAAATAATAAAATGACCAGAAACTTAATATACATATAATTAATGTCTTTACAAATTTCCTCATATAAGGGAATTCTTACGAGCATTTGTATGTACATTAATTATATTAATTTACCTCAGTTATACAAATATTTGTGTACAGGCTTACTAAATTTTATCAATATAACACCTATGAATCTTATTAAATACTAGTGATCCGCCCAGGCTTCGCCTGTAGTATATCCACGCTTATTTTATAGCAAGGTATACAAACCTTTTTATTTTTTTGAAATCGGCCTAGTAACTCCTGCTGCCAATTTTTCTAATTAACGCGCTAAAACAAACAGACACAAAAATATTCAGCTTATGTTATTTTATTTTTATTTTTAAGGATCACCAAAGGTTGTTATATTCCGCACACATTAATATATGCACAACCAGTTATACATGACCACAACTTACACACAAGACAAGAATGCTGTTTAGTTATTATTATATAAGTATACTAGCGACCCGCCCCGGCTTCGCACGGGTGCAATGCTGATACTAAATACACTACAGAAAAACTGTGAACGTTGTATAAAAACATAGCGGCCCGGCCGGCCAGTACCGCCGCAAACGCTACGTCCCGCAATTTTTAAATCTGTAATATCTTCGAAAATATTCACTTAAATCATACGGTGTAAAGGGCCATATAGATCTATATTAAATGAACAATGTATTCAAGGTATTTAATTGGTTAAGGATTAATGCTTATTGGTTAAAATCGCTTCGAAAATTAGCCATTATTTGTCGTAAAAAGTAAATGACAAAAAAAAGTTATTGTGGGTTATCCATAAGAGATAGACATATATTCCATCACGGACTTTTCTGTAGACCTTTTCAATGTGTATAATACTTAGTACATTATTTTGATAAAACTCGTAGGGTTCAGCCTGCGTTTGCAATGTAAGCGGAAAAAATGTAATTTTTTACGACATCACATTAGAAACCTCAAAAATAACAGTACTTCTCCACTATTTAATGGATTTAATGGATTATACATATAAACCTTCCTCTTGAATCACTCTATCTATTAAAAAAAACCGCATCAAAATCCGTTGCGTAGTTTCAAATACAAAGGGACATAGGGACAGAGAAAGCGACTTTGTTTTATACTATGTAGTGAAGTACCTAATTACAGAATTATAGATTAGTGTCGATATTTCCATATTATCAATATTATCAACTCGGTCCTGCGTCAACAGATCACATAATAGCTCCAGTATAAAAGTTCTTTAATAATTATGTATTGTTCTTTAACCTTCCCAGTTCCCACTGCCATTGAAATAAATATTAAAACACGGTTATTGTTTCAAACAGACTGACGATCGTTTATTTGTCATTTTTAAATAGTTACACATATATTCCAATTTCCATGTAATAGATGGCCAGTCCTTATTTTGTTACTAAGTACCTATTAACTCAATTTACAATAATAAATTCCAGACATTTTGAGATTCGTGTTTACCCTGCACGTGTCCTGTGTAAACCCTTAATTGGCATAATTTTACATATAAATCTGAGCTTTACTACTAGATGGAGAGCCCACGACGGCCAGACATTCCTTATGTCTGGCCGTCGTGGGCTCTTGGGTTATACATTGGAAAAATGCAATAACCGAAATTATTTTTTTAGATTTATCTAAATCTAATTTATTTAAAGCTCATTCAACAGAACAGCAATCATAAAATGAATGAATATAAAATGTATACTCATGTACAATTTGTCTGTTTTAATAAACAGATAACGTAATCTGTATTTACAAATTGAAATACCTTCGTCCCTTTCATATGTTATGCATATAAAAGAGATCCATGTATTATTGAACGTCTTATAAATGTTTTACATAATATTGTGATTATTAGATAATAACACTAGGTTATACTCTCAAGTAGTGTTGCCAGGTCAAATTTGTTTGAAATCGGTACATCAGGTCAAAAAAATCGGGATTTTGGGTTGTAAATCGGGACAGAAAAAAAACAAGGTATTTTTGAATCCGGGTTCAATTTAATTTTTTTTTTATTTAATGCGTTTTAAACTTCTGTATTACCCTAAATTAAATATGGATCTGTCTTACATAACAAGTAATCAGTCTGGCTAGCAAGACTAGTAGAAATTATAAAATATATTTAACTTTAAGGCCTTGTTCACGAAGATGGCGGGAGCGGCGCGGGAGAACAAATTTTGAATTTCGAACAGTTGAAAGTATTTATATTAATAAGTGATGTGATGTGACGCTGATGTGTGCTATTTTGAATTTGATATAGTGATGTATTGAGTAAAAAATACTGTACACATTTTTTTTTCTATTTCGAATTTTGACTTATCGGGACATTTAGCGTCCCGATCAGGTACAAATCGGGACGCGTCCCCAGACCCCTGAAAATCGGGACGTCCCGCGTAAATCGGGACACCTGGCAACACTACTCTCAAGTCTCATTAATAGTAGAAGTTGTTCGGAGTACGAACGTATACTGGTATTCTATTTTATTCTTAATTATTATAGTTCTTTAGTGATGTATCTGTGCTCATGACAGTGCAAATAAAATGTAAAAAATATTGCTACTAATGTGGTTTAAATAATTGTTTCTTTTAACCATCTTAAGTGAATAATAATTGAGTTTAACGCATTGCAAACGTTTATTGATGACATTTATGTATAAATACATACAACATTTACTACTTCATAAAAACGTGGAATTTATCTAAACGAATAGTTTATATTATTTATAATTTAAACTATACGTAAGTAATTAGATTTTATTCTAGTGATTAATTTAATCATAAATATGTTTAAACAAATATCTTTCCATTAGTAAAATAAAAAGGCAATTCCCCTTTTTTTCTGAGATAATAATTATAATTCAGACGCATTGACTTTATCCGCATCTAGAAAGATCTTTCAGTGCGTTACCTTACTACATTTAAAAATATAATTATATCAATTAATTATTGTTCCAAAGTGATCCGTTAGTAACCGATTAGTTAATAGTTTTTGTATTGTTTAATATTATTAATTGTCTTAATTTATATTTAATTGATTATCTAAAAACATTGTTCTATTTCAGAATAATGACGGCGTTAAATACTTGGAGCGATGCAGTTTTTAGGTATATTGATGATATAGGGTTCAAAATAGTTGCAGAAACTGGTATAGTAAGTGATAGATATCACTTGGGAAAAATTATTCTGAAATGTTTCCGCGAAGATCCAGAATTTTTGTTACAGGTAATTTAAATTTTTCTGAGTTTATTACATGTCCATATAAAACTTATCATCACTTTATGGTGATTATATAATACCGATAATTAAAATAAATTATCAACCAATGGAAACTCTTTGCCGAATTAAGCGCATTCAAACCAAATACATTTTAAATTACTTAGTAAAATATCTCGGTAGTCTAAATAGTTGTAGGTACTATAAAAAGGAAGTCAAAAGATAAGCTAGATAAAATATAAGTATTATATATGTATGGTTGATTTAATCAAGGAAAATGGTGATTTATGAAGTACAATAAATTATAATATATTTTATGGAAAAACTTATCGATACGTATATAAATATTATATCGATAAAGGTTGCTAAACACTCTTAAAAAATATCCCACAAGGTTAAATTGTTTATGTAAAAAATGAACTTTCACTTCGTAATCGGCATAAGCTTTAAGCTTTTTAACTTTTGCTTTTTTTTCATTTATTTTCGCTGAAGAGAGGTCTTTAGAAGGGTTCAAGCTTCAATCAACATGGCTAAGTGTGTGCTGACATGTCGAACTATGTCATTTTTCACATCCACATCCAACACTATCAGTTATCACTATGTTTTCTTGATGATGGGAAACCATCACCAAAATTATTTTTGGTGATAATTAAATTTGCTACATGTACGTCTAGCCTTTTTAATTGAAGTCGGGAATTAGCAATATATATTAGGGATAATATTAAATCACATGGCAATGCGCCTTGATAAATGATAAACTGGTAGCATATTGATGCAAAATAATGCGCTTTATTACAGTTGTTTGATTTATTATTGCTATCGTACACCGTGCATTTTTTATGAATTGACACTTTTTAATCGGAATTCCTGATGTTCAGATCGATGGAGCTACAAACGAAAGGGACACATTTGGATCGATGTTGGAAAAGTCAATTCGATGCGCAGAAGCATTCAGAAACCTGGGTATAAAGCAGGGTGACGTCATCGTGCTTATGGCCAGCACTTGCTTGGACCTGACAGCTCCGATGTATGCGTGCTTCTATCTTGGAGTCACTGCAGCTTGCATTGATATGACCTTACAAAAAGGTTTGTTCTTTTTTTACCCATATTGCATTGGCCAATCGTCTATACTCTATATTGACTATTTTTCTATACATCAATTCAAGTCCTTTGCAGCGGCAGTTTAGTGTTTTTGTTAAAAAAATAATTATTAAATAATATTTTTTTAGGAAAAACTAAACTGCCTTCAAATTGTCAGAATTAAGACAAAATTAAGGCACTAGGCCACAAGCTTTCAAATAAAAAATGAATCAGTTCAGCCAGTCGAAACTTCTGAAGTAACAAACCCACAAATGCAGTAGAATTTAGTAAAAGTTTAGTTTTTTATTTTCCATATATCACACAGAATGTAAAAACATTCCTCCTTTTGTTTTTACATTCTGTGTGATATATGGAAAATAAAAAATTAATTTGGAAAATTTCAGAGGAATTACTTAACGCATTTAATGACGCGAAGCCAAAATTCGTTTTCTGTCTCGGCTCCAAAGCTCACGCTGTTCAAGAGGCTCTTAATCAATTAGGGATTGATGCTGAAATTGCTACATATGGGAAAGAGGCATCATTCAATACATTCCCGGAATTTCTTGAAAAATTCTCAGATAATGGAAGTGTGCAAGATTTTCAGTAAGTACTTACTTCAGAACATTCACAGGTATGCGTACAAAAAAAAAATCATAATATAAATGTGGCTTTAATTTTATGATAAATCTGCTATAAAAACTAAACTGTCGTGGTATTTTTAGTATGCATATACTTTTCCAGATACTAAATATGAAAACTAATAAACATTCCTTTGCTTTCAGGCCCGAAGATTTTGACCCTAAAGACACTATAGGGCTTTTAGTTTCGACTAGTGGTTCTACAGGGTTCCCAAAAACGGCAGCTTCATCCCATAGTAATTTAATACATGGACTACCTAACTTATGGTAATAATGTTGTTCCTATGTATTAAATATCTCTTAAGTTTACTTATTAAAGAATTATGAAATTGAGTCAACGACACTTTCCCCTCTTATTTTGTAATACATATTGACAATTGATAGTTTATTTGATTGCACAAGTATCATAAAACGTGAAGATAATAATTTTATTATACTAAATCCGTTATCAGCAGACATCCGTAATCCAATGAGTTCAAATAATGTTTCACAAGTAGTAATTGTAGAAGTTATTGAAGTAGCAGTTCTTCTCATTCTTTCGTTTCATATGCAACGTAATTTTGTCCTTCTCTTTTATCTAATTCAAACTTAAATGTATTACTTTTAAATGAAAATACCTATTCTATAAAGAAACGGTTCAAAAAATTCAATGTTGGACATTCAGTACCACAAGCAATCATTGAATAATCGGAACATGCAACTATGAGACAAAAAATTGAGAACTATATGAATTAATTATAATTCTTCTCATAATCTTTCCAGGGTTAACTTCAGAAAATATCCCACACCGACACGACTAGCCCTTATAATTTCCCCCGTGCAATGGCTGTCTGCTCTAGTACATTTCGTCATGAGTCCTATATTGAAATACACCCGGTTACAGAGTTCTTTACCGATAACACAGCAACACGTTTATGAAATGATTAATAAATATAGGGTAAGTATTTTGACAGACTAATGATGATGAGTTCGAGACGTTTCGTTGTAATTGATTACACTCCCGAGTTTAATAGTAGTGTGATTGAGACAATTCTTACTTCATAAAAACTAGAAAGCTAGAAAAGTAAGACTCAGTAAGAGAAAGAAAGAGATAGTACCTAAGTGATATAAAATAGAACCTGTAAATTGAAACAAAGTGAAAAATGAGTGTCAAAAGTTATAAAAGTGGAAAAAGTTCATTAAAATTGAATTAATGTTATAGACCAGACTCTCAGTGGAGTTTCGTTTGCAAAAATAGCGGACCTAAATCTGACTTCTGATATATATTGTATAGATCCCAGACATCCTATAGACAGATGTTGCCAACCAGTTTTGTGGTCCCCCTCTCCCCACCCTGGTAATTAAATATGGCATACAAAGAAAAAAATAAAAATTTCCAAAACATGCCGTGTGGGGTATCAAATGAAAGAGCTTATTGAGTAGATCACGAATATATAGCATACTATAACATTTCTTACACTTTCTCTAAGATTTTTTAGAAAATTTACGAAAATGCTCCATTTTTGAGTTAACTTTAAACCACTATAGATTGAAAACTCATGAATATACTTTTTAAATTATTATTTTAAATAATTAACAATAGTCCATTGTTTACGATTCAATAGTTCGTACAGTGAAATAGTTGCATGGGGGAGTGGGGGGAGCATTCAAAGATGGCGAGTATATTTTCAAGTTTATGCCAGAAATAAAGGCCTAATACAAAAATATCGGTGTCAGGGCTTAGAATAATTATCTCTGCAATATGGCAGAACATTCTTGAATCAGCCTCTGTGTGATTAGATTTCAAATCGGTAACTTCAGTGAAAGTTGCGCCTTGCAATTTAAAACATTTTGTGGGGTCATCAAATCCACCACATACATATAGCACACTTATTACAAACTATTGAATCGTAAACAATGGACTATTGTTAATTTTTTAAAATAATAATTTAAAAAATATATTCATGAGTTTTCAATCTATAGTGGTTTAAAGTTAACTCAAAAATGGAGCATTTTCGTAAATTTTCTAAAAAATCTTAGAGAAAGTGTAAGAAATGTTATAGTATGCTATATATTCGTGATCTACTCAATAAGCTCTTTCATTTGATACCCCACACGGCATGTTTTGGAAATTTTTATTTTTTTCTTTATATGCCATATTTAATTACCGGGGTGGGGGGAGGGGGACCACAAAACTGGTTGGCAACATCTGTCTATAGGATGTCTGGGATCTATACAATATACAGGGTGTCCCACTATTGGTATACTAAGCGCGAAGGGACTTATAGTTTTGCATACACTGATCACGTTAAAAATACTTAAACGATAAAATTACGTCAAAAATTTTTTGCTAAATTTTTCCTGAAAAATCATGTTTTCTTCTCTAGCTTCGCGCAGCCGGCATATACCGCTTCTCTAATGTGAGCATTTTGTCTATGAAAACATAATCTTAAACGATAGCTCACGTGCTGGTGGCAAAGTTGGGCGGGTTGCTTGTTATGGGTATACACATAGAGTTTTAAGAATTCATCTATTTGAAAAAAAAATGCGTCTGGAATTTTATAAGTATTTTTTACGTACTCAGCGTATGCAAAACTATAACCTCCTTTGAGCTTAGTATACCAACAGTGGGACACCCTGTATATCAGAAGTCAGATTTAGGTCCGCTATTTTTGCAAACGAACATCTCCTTGGAGCCTGCTCTATTAAATAAAAGGTACAGGCGAACATTTTACGTAGATATTTTTAAAATATTTATAAATTTTATAAAAAGAGATAAAATAAAAACATTACAATTTAAAATTTTCGTTACCCATTTCAGCCAACGTACTTAATTTCGAGTCCCACATTTATGACAACTCTGTTGAGACCAGGAGATCGCGACCAATGCGATTTCAGTTCCATGGAGCATATTTATCTTGGAGGAAGCGTTGTTTCCCAGGAAGTTGTCAATGAATTGAAGGTTGGTTGATGAAAATTTACAAGGTATTGAAGCGAACCATTTGTTCATATAATCTTACCTTCGCCATTAAGGAATTGGACCCTTTTTTTTTTAAGTGGGGAAATCTTGCATAGATACCCACGGCCCGGGGAAAGGGCCGTGGGTTATGTCGGATAAGGAATTGGACCCTAGAGGAATTAAATCTAGACAGACTTATCAAAACAGGCAGATTTCATATATCACTTAACTACTAATCATCATCAGCTCCTACATTTCTATTTATGTTTGAATATTCCCGACCGTTTTCAGTTTCCTGACACCTATTCTATTTATCTGCCAGTTGAAATTACAAATAAAGTCTCAAAATAAAATAAAATAACTAAAAAGTGCCTATTAAGGAATTAGAGTCATTATCCCCTAATGCGCGCTTAATGATTTGTTATTATATTATAATTTGATTTCCAGATTGTTCAGCCAAATGCACAAGTCTTTGTTGGATACGGGCTAAGTGAATGTTCAGGATTGTGTTTTAATTACGTTCAAGCTGTTCGCGGCTCCTGTGGAACACCTGTCGGACAATATCAATATAGAGTGAGTTTTTAGTTTTTCAGCAGGCGTTCGTAATTTGTAAAAGAAAATTATTGTTCTAATTTTTTTTTTGTTTTATTGCGTTTCATTTTATTGTCAGTTGGAAATTGTATAATTTTTAAATATGTGTTATGCTCAGGTAACTATAATAATATTAAAATCCTCTATTTATGTTAATTTAAATGCAAAATTATTGTTATTTATGAGACTGTAATTTATACGTATTTACCTAAATCTATTTCTTATTTACACATCAATTATAACAAAATAGCTCTATAAAATTTTACATACATGTCATATTATAATTAATTAATCTTAACCCTAAATATTTAATGCTTTATTAGATCGTGGATATTGACACACAAAAGGTCATTGAAGACGCCAATGTAAGTGGAGAATTGTGGATAAAAGGACCAGCTGTATTTAAGGTAGCATTAATTATTACCTATTTTAATTGTTAAAAATAAACTGTAGGTAACTGTGAAATATTAAAAATATACACGCTGGCAAAATTAAGCGAACAACTTAGAGCATTAATCCAAGGGGAACAAAGGTAAAATCTTGAAGTTTTCATTAATTTTCGTAACTTTTTTATTATTATTAAAACTATGGACATGAGGTTAAAAACAGAATCCTAATATTTGTTTTGAATGATTACAGGGATATTGGAATAGACCAAATGACACAATGCAAGCTTTGACAGAAGACGGTTGGCTCAGAACAGGGGACATAATGTATAGAGATGAGAGTTGGAACTTCTACTTTGTAGATCGTATGAAGCTATTATTGAAGTATAGGAATCATCAGGTACAACATTTTTATAGTTTGGTATAATGTGCTCGTAATATATTATATTAGGTATCAATTACATCTTCTACTATAATAAAGAGGACAAATTTGACTGTTCGTTTGCTGCAATTAAAAAAAACTACTCGAACAAATTAGTAAAATATTTTACAATCGTCATTGTAAACTGCACAATATTTTCCAAGTAATATAGTCTACAATGTATGTGTAATTTAAAGTAGAGTCTACATTGTTTATCCCGCTGATAGTCGACATCAACCCAGATAAAGCCGGGATGCGATATTTTTGTACATTCTAAACTGGCGTGCTATCTAATTTGTCCATAATATAATAAATAAACTGTACTAAATAATGTGTTCAATAAATTTAGTAGAGCTTTATCATACAGCTTTCACAGTAGAAAATTGAGAGTTTATTTTAGCATTGTAATTATAATTGTATTTTTAATATCCATTTAATATCCCTGATATAATTTTCTAGGTTTCTCCAGCGGAACTAGAGAATGTGATACGAAAGCATCCTAAAGTTCTGGATGTGGCTGTGACAGGAATTCGGGACTTAGAATGCGGTGACCTGCCAGTTGCTTGTGTGATAACGAAAGGTTCCAATGTAACAGAGGATGAAATAAAAGATTTGGTCAAAGGTGAGTTTATGCCGCATCCGATTTTTCGCTTTCATTGTAAAATTTAATTAATGATTTTTATGAATACTGTTTTTGGCTTTACTAAAAATTTAATTTTATATTCCTACTATAAAGATAATCTAACTGTCTGCGTTTCTACAATATTAGAAATTTAGAGATGTGTTTTTTTAGTTTATTAATGCATTTTTTTTTTACTTTTAGCGTCACTAAGCGACTCGAAACAATTGCGAGGAGGTGTTATATTTATGAAAGAATTGCCCACAACGTCTACGGGAAAAGTTGACAGGTCACGACTTAAAGCAATGGCTAATAGTAGATAAAATTAATTCAATAGAGAGTATACAAAAAATATGTGTTTTATTTAACACCCAAGAGACTGAGAAAACTTTCTTAAGCGCTCTTTCAGTATACCCTCTATTTATCAAAGATTACTTTTTACCCTTTTTTAAAAGAATAAATATTTCAAAAAAAGATATTTTGAAAATGCAAGAAATATGCGACAGAAAACAATCATTTTATGTAAGTTTTATGTGGTGACCGCCAATCGTTATCAAAATAGTATTTTATAAATAGGTTATGTTTTAAATATCTATCTAAAAAGTATGCAAGTTGTAAAAATATGTATAGTGTATACTATCATCTTTATGATTATTTGCTAAATATACACATACCTACTTATTATGATAACATCAATGCTTTAAAAATAATTAGGATATAGTAATGACTAAACTGACTAGTAGCTTAGTTCAGCTGCATATGCAGTTCGAAGAATAAGGCATCTCACCGATGTAGACACGGCTAGATTGGTTTATTTTAGCTACTTTCATAGCATTATGTCCTATGGAATTCTGCTATGGGGCAGGGCTGCAGATATAGAAACTATATTTATATTACAGAAAAGAGCCATACGCTCTATATATAATTTACGTGCTAGGGACTCACTAAGAGATCTCTTTAAGAATACTGGTATCCTCACTGTACCATCACAGTATATATTTAATAATATTTTATATGTACACAAAAACGCAGACTTACACACAAGAGTAGGAGATAGACACTGTTATGGCACAAGGAACAGAAATAAAATTGAAATGCCATTTTACCGGTTAGCTAAAGTTAAAAATTCATTTATGGGTCAAGGTATACTTTTTTACAACAAAATTCCTCATAGTATTAAAGAGTTTAGTAGTGCTAAATTTAAGAATTATGTAAAAAACGTCTTAGTTCAGAGAGCCTATTACAGCATTAAGGAATATATGGAAGATAAAAACCCATGGAGGGTTGTCGCGTAAAAACCGCAGGACAGTTCTTTGGCATATTATGATAATATATACGTACGGTTACTTACATATTTTGTAAAATTAAATTGTAATACTGAAATGATTTAAAAGAGCAACTATGGAGTTTCTTGCCGATTCTTCTCCATAGATACTGCTTTCCGAATCGGTGGTAAATGATAAAAATATGTATTGACGTTTCAAAAGTGCTTCTCGAAGAAGTCTAATTGAATAAATAAATGTTTGAGTTTGAGTTTGAGTTTAAACACTTTACTTGTGAGATATTACATGTGTAATTTTATTATTTTTCCACCAAAATATAACGTCCTTGCAGATAATAAGTAGGTACATAACAGTATTATTATAATTATATTTTTGTTTAATATGATTAAATAATAAAATATAACGAGTTTATCATGAAGATAATAACAAAAGCTAGGGCGTTTCATGACATTAAGCCCACGGCTCCTTCCCCGGGGGCCGTGGGTATATAATATGCAAGATTTCCCTGCTTAAAAAAAAGGTACGTAGAGCCTCTGATCTAACAACGTAAGGAAATGAAAAGAAGCAGTAGCATTGAAAATACTATAATGTATTGCATTATTATTGTATGGAGTAACGGATAACAAATAGACTCATTATGTATTCTCCAACCTATTTATTTATCTAGATATCTCAGTCACATAATATACGTAAGTTATACAATGTTAACAAGAAATAAAAGCAAGCATCTACGACAACGTTTGTTAAATATTTTTTATCATTGTTCAAACATGTATAGAGTGGGTTTTTTGCAGGGAAATACAAATCATTCAGGAGTGATTTTCGAATTATTGATTTGTAAAACTATTGTAGTAGGTACGTTTTTAAATTGGATTATAAATTAACAAACACATATCTTGCAAGCGTTATAGGTTTTGATAATGTAGGAGTATTAGTTTTTGGCAAATTTTCCTTTAGGTAGCTAAGAAAGGAAAAATACAAGAAAGACTACATAAAAGTACACCACTGAATAAAAGTTTACAATTTAGGTTGTACTTAATTCTCATTTCATTGTTCATATTTTGCAGCATCCAATACAATATTTTTTAAAGATTTTTTTTTTAAACAAATATACCTGAATAAAATTTGTTTATAAAATATACTACTTTATGATTTTTTTTGAGTTAATTTGTCGTGCAATTATGATCCAAACTAGCAGTAATTTAGTAAATAAAACTTTATTTTTAAGATTATGTCTTTTTGCATAACCTAGATAAGACCTAGATCTAATCGCTTTCACGTGTAGTTTTATAGACATTTTGTCAAAAACTTGGTTACTAAGCGTGATATGAGTATAATGGTCCTTGGCGAATTTATATGATCATATTATTATGTATTCTTTAATTTTACGTTTAGTTAGAGTAGCTAAATTTAGACTTCAGAGGTTACAATAATTCGCACACAGCTCACACCTAAAAAGTCCTCATTGATCCATAGACCTGGAAAAAAGGTATCTTAACATAGAAACGGCTTTTGCACGATTTCCAAAAAACAACAACAACAATTCTTTAGTGTACACCACAGAGAAAAGAACAATTAATATGAATAAATAATTAGTCAATAACTAAAAGAGCACAATACAGGCAATCTTATCGCTCAAACACCGATTCTTCCAGACAACCTGGTGGACAAGAGACACAGTCTATAATATTAATACGGTAAGTTTTGTCGGAAAATAAGTGCAGACAAAAATTACTAATTAAATTATTATCTTTGAAATCTACACTTCAAAGATAATAATTAACGAATTAGAAATAAACTTTAGGGATCGTTTTGGAGAAATCAAACAGTTGCAAGAGTTTTATGTAATTTTCAGTCGTCACAAGGACATGTTATTTTTTAAGAATTGTAATAAGCGCATCTTCTTACCGTGTTTTCCCCTAAATAATAAAATATATTTGCAAGGCTTGAAAATTATGAAAGAAAAACAATAATTAAAAAAAATAGAAATTTATTCTCAATTGTACCTACTAGTTAAATCGTTGTTTTACAGTTAAATCGTAACAAAAAATGTAATCTTTACAATATTAGTTTAGATTACGCAGCTCTACTATTAGACAAGCTATTTATTTATTTAAACACTTTATTGACCTGACATCATTATATAATATGTACGAGTAAAGCAACTTTTGAAAAACATTTACACTGTAGAATATTCCTAGTACATAATATTACATATATTCATTATATTTATACAAGACAGTGTAGTTCCTATATTTCCTATACAGCTGTCCTAAGTTCTCAAATTGAACACAAGCTTCGTCATCTGTTTCTACTCTACATATTCAAGTACCTTATCCCTGATTTTCAATATGTCGTTATGCATATTTAATAACCTCTAAAACAAAAACAATAATATAATGATTTATTAACTAGGTACAGCGTTATCAAAAATAAACAAACTAACTGTTAACTGTTATATCTTTATAATAATACCTTTATACGTAAACAAGAAAATGAAAGACGCGGCAGTACCACAGATCCAGGCGGTCATTCATGATCTAAAGTGCATGTAAATACATCGTGTCTTAGTTGTTTATAGTCTTTAATATTTCCTCGTATTTATAGTGGTTTGTTACTGTGGTAGGTATGTAATTTTATGTTTGAACGTATTTAAGAATTGATATCATTTTTTATTTAAAGGATATGATTTATGTAAATTATCCTGAACGTGTGTATTGTTTTGCTTTTTTCATTAGGTTAAAAATGCAAGCAATTATATTTATAAATATTAGATGTTTTAAAAAATACAAATAATATTTTTATACAATACGCCAAATAGATAGTTTCAAAGATTAATTATGTATCTTTTTATATTAAAATAAAAACTGAATTAATATTATTTTTGTTTATTTCCTTATAAATTTTTCTTTTATTGAACAATAATTAATATATGTATGTAGATATTTTTATTATTATCGACCACACATGTACCTTAGGGAATGAATGGTTGCAATTAATGAATTATAAATATATTCACATTACAAGCATAGACAGGACAAGAATAACTTAGAATAAATTGATTACTTACAAAGAATAATTACTATCAACCAAGAATTTGTTTAAAAAAAAATAACTCAATGTTCATTAAAAATGTATGACCATTTAATATCACAATGCAATGGAAAAGTATGAAATTATTATTTATAATGCCTACGTATTTTTTAATCAATCAAAATGTATCTCTTGTTTACTTGTAGATAATAGATATAATTTAAATTATCAATTGTATTTTTTATCCGAATTGGAATCCGAGGTAACAAACCCAAAAGAAATTACATTCAAACTGAGAATCATTTTTGAAATTGGTTGAAAATAACAATGTTACATGACGCTTATTATTTTCTTTAAAACGAAAACCAATTTAAAAACTCTTTATCTCCTTAAATCTGTCCCATATCATGGCAGCATATTATCTCATCATTAATAGCAAAACAAAATATGCGTGCTCGCTTATTTTGATAAGCCAGATAAAAACTGGAATGATATATTACTTTATTATTACTAAGATAAACATTTACAATTCATGGTTGCATTCATTTTGATTAGATTTCGAAAATACATTAATAATATTAATTCCTATTGTGTAGCGTGTGAATGATGACTGACAACTATCATAAATAAGTCGATACACTGCTGATAATATTATGATAATGGGTTCAGAAAAATTTATAAACTTTAGATACTGGAAAATAAACTAAACTGTTCATTCCGAATTATTATTTATCTCATTTGATATAAGCCTTTGTATTAAGACTAAGGAAAAAGAATTGACTAGATGTGAACAATTGCATTTCGAATAAAACATTTGTAAATTGCATTGTAAATTGTACCTTTTTTAATTTTTCAATAAAAACTTTCGCTCTCATAACATTCGGACACTGATGAAAACTCAACTGTACAGGATAAGTTACTTACGAGGGAGTTAGGTACAAACACTGACTTAAATTTTATACGTAGGTGTAAATATGTTAATGTATAATGTGAATATTGGTACTATGTAATGCTTTCTGATCAGGGTGCGGTTTTGCAAAATCTTTAATTTAATATAGGCCTTCAGATCTGTGTAACAAACTGTAAAATTCTACGAGACCTTCTCTGATCTTTACAGTATTCTTCAAAAAATGGACAAATACAGAGGAATAAGTGATGCAATACAATGGTACATAAGTAAAATTCAAGCCGAAACAGTAGCCAAATCCGGTATTCCAAGCGACCGATATCATCTCGGAAAACTTACTCTAGATGCACTCAAAGATGTGCCTGATAAAGTGCTTCAGGTAAGTTTTATGAATAATAATGAAAATGCATATATCTAGAAAAAATTTCAACGGTTTTTTAGTCCGGTGTATAAAAACTGGCCAGATTTAAGATAACCTGCCTTCTTTATTATATTCTGTCTTAAATATATAAAAAATACTAGCTTGTTAGCATCATAACAAAAATACAATATTTTTCTTATATTTTACGATCCCTAGATTGATGGAGCAACAGGCGAGACAGAAACCTTCGGATCAGTTTTAACGAGATCTGTGAAATGCGCAAACGCCATGCGAAAGCTGGGAGTAAAGCATAAAGATGTGGTGTTACTCATGGGGCCGAATCATATTCACCTTACTATCCCGATGTATGCTGCTTTCTATCTGGGTGCCGGTGTCGCTGGTATTGACATGTACTTGGGCACAAGTGAGTATTCTTCTTGGCTTTATCGTAAAATAAAAAGCTGAAAAGTTTGTTTGCGTGCTGATCTCAGGACTATGGATCTGATCTCAGGAAAAAATCTAAATAACACAGAACTTCTAGTGCCTTGTTATTTAGATTTCTATGGATATGTCTTATTCTAGTTTGATTCATTAGTGTGAAGCTGCAATATCTAGCCATCTAGGTACACACTATACATAATATTCAGTGTTTATGATAAATACATATTATTATCTTGCTACAAGACACTTAACTGTTTTCAATATACGACATCTGTTCAATGTTTACTTCAATATTATCTGTTTATATAATAATGAAGGTGCAAATTGCATACAATAAATGTGCTATAAATAAGATAAATATTTAATCATTTTCATTATATTAGTTATAGAATAATATCGTATACCTAACCATATATAATATGTTTTTCGTAATACACATTGATTAAATTTTATTTACAAAAACGTAATAGAAATCTAATTGATATTAATAACAAAATCCTTACTCCGACCGCCTTATGACGTGACGGTATTGCGATGACGCGACCTTGAAATTTTACTCTGAACGCGCTTAAAGAAGTTTCACTTCAAAAAACGCCTCTAAGTTAAAAAAAACAATACCTACGCAATTCCTATGCGTTCCTATGTTTATTATCCAAAGGTATTATAGTTGTATAATATTTACGGACTAACCTAATTTGAGGCAAAATTAGTTTAACAATATAATGAACATAATTATTTCATAATTTCACGTCACTTACATTATTATGATAGACCACCAAATTGGTTCAATTGCATCAAATTTTGGTTAAATAATGATACGTTTACCTATATAACCATCCTGTTTACTGAGGAAACAAATCTATTGCATATCTATATTAGAAGGTCTTGTAATTATATAAGGTGCATTGGAATAATTACGTATGACGGTGTTAATCCAATAATGGGAAAATTAGCACATAGGTTAGAACTAGTGATTGATTAAAAAAATATGATTTTTTTTATTAACAAACCTGTCTATTTTCATACAATAGCGTTAAGTATCGTGAAGATATCTAGAACAAAACGTAATCATAATTTTCCGAAATTTCTCTACATCCGTAATTCCCCCAATGCACTATATACTGTAATTCGACACCTTCGAGTATTTTGATTGAAGAATTGAACTTGAACAAATTGAACTTGAACATAATAGCGAAGTATTTAATGATAATAAAATAGTTAATCATCATCGTCAGCCCCTACATGTACTACTCCTACTGCCATAATCCACCACACAGGCTTAATGTAGATTGGCAGATATTAAATGTCTTCCTTCACTAATACATAGGTATAGTGTATACTACAGCAATCACATTATTAACTTCTTATTTCAGAGGAACTGAAAGACACATTCAGTATTAATAGACCTAAAATAATATTCTGCCAAAGCGAAAGAGCCCATGATGTAAAGGAGGCTTTAACAGGTCTTGATTTAGGCTGTGAGGTTATAACTTTTGACTCGGGATCCAAATTCAAGAGCCTTTCTGAATTCTTGGAGGTGGATGGAAAAGGCACATCAGTGGACGAATTTGAGTAAGCCTTTCTTAAATTTTCTGTCTTACCACAAAAAACTTTAGACAGGGTTTATCTTTAAGCGCGGGTTCTCTTTAATCTGGTTTTGTCGTATTTCACATAGACAACTGTTAAAGTGACAGATCCCTGGTTTAAAGTTAGACTGTGTTTAAATTGTTTTGTGGTTATTCTATTTATATTTATTTACAAGTATTTGCGGATGGTATTTAACTAAAACTCCCATGCTTTATGGCAGCATACACCTATTCATAATTGATTCTCTAGTTACCTAAGAAAGATCTTATAAGTTATAACAAATAAGTTAGCGTTATACATGATAGTGCTCGCTAATTTTTATTTCTATCTTTTCTTTATAATAATATATTGGTTTTCATTTGAAATGCTTGCAGAGCTTCCAATTTCGATCCAGCAGAAACACCACTGATGTTGATAGCAACAAGCGGAACTACAGGCGTGCCCAAATCCGCTGTGGTCACTCACAAAAACCTTCTAATAGGAATTCAGTATATGTGGTATGAAATTAGAGTAATAATTGTTGATAATAGATATATGCAAATTCAAACAATAATTGTAATGTTGTTAGAAGATTGACTTTAATTGAAAGGCGACCTTTCCGGCTACAAATTTGTACTTAACTAGCGACCCGCCCCGGCTTCGCACGGGTGCAATGGCGGCCGGCCGGTACCGCCGCAAACGCTACGTCCCGCAATTTTTAAATTTGTAATATCTTCGAAAATATTCACTTAAATCATACGGTGTAAAGGGCCATATAGATCTATATTAAATGAACAATGTATTCAAGGTATTTAATTGGTTAAGGATTAATGCTGTATTGGTTAAAATCGCTTCGAAAATTAGCCATTATTTGTCGTAAAAAGTAAATGACAAAAAAAGTTATTGTGGGTTATCCATAAGAGATAGACATATACCATCACGGACTTTTCTGTAGACCTTTTCAATGTGTACAATACTTAGTACATTATTTTTATAAAACTCGTAGGGTTCAGCCTGCGTTTGCAATGTAAGCGGAAAAAATGTAATTTTTTACGACATCACATTAGAAACCTCAAAAATAACAATACTTCTCCACTATTTAATGGATGTTATTATAAATATAAACCTTCCTCTTGAATCACTCTATCTATTAAAAAAAACCGCATCAAAATCCGTTGCGTAGTTTCAAAGATTTAAGCGTACAAAGGGACATAGGGACATAGGGACAGAGAAAGCGACTTTGTTTTATACATACTATGTAGTGATAGTGATGATGATATTGTAGAGTCATTTTATAACGCTTTGGATTTATTCCCAATTAACGGGGTCAGTTTATAATTTATTTATATTAATTTCTCGAATTAATTACTCGATGATTTAGACGGAGACCACAATCACATATATTTTGATATCAAATCATAATGATCTACTTACTATCTTTAGTACTGTTATCTTTTTAACCTTTGTTACTTCATAAAATACAGAGATTTTCCACTATATTCTTAACCCTTAATATTATAATTTAGAATACGGTAAATCAATTTTAAATCTATAATTATGTTTTACAGGGCAAACTTTACCACTTTCCCAGCGCCGACTCGTCTCGTAGCAGTATTATCTCCAATACAATGGTATTCTGCCATATTTAAGTATATTTCAACCCCAATTCTGAGACAAACTCGCCTTCAATCCTCATTGCCGATGACCCAAGAACATGCATATCATCTTATTAATAAATATAAGGTAAGGATACGTAAAAATCTTTAAACCATGCAAACCACTTCCAAAACCAAACTATCCTAAAACTCTTAACCAAAGAATCCATAAAATATGAACTTTATCATAATATGTTACTTTCTCTTCCTTTTATTCCCCTATATATATATTTCCCTTATATATTTTTGAGTGAATTAAAATTAATTTTTACGAATGTTGTTTTATTTCAGCCGTCGTATGCTATGTCAAGTCCAAATTATTGGGTAATACTTTTCAAGCCCGGTGATCGTGAAAAATGTGACCTTACTTGCTTTGATGTACTTATAGCTGGTGGCAGTCCTTTACAAGAAGGATTGAGAAAAGAAATCAAGGTACTTATTGGTTCATCATATTTTATTTTCGTGTACATCATAAAAAAAATTTAAACTTTTAATTTTTGAAGGTATCAAAACAAAAATAAGAACAAATACGTTTGGGATGGTTATAAAAGTTAATGATTAATAAAAGTTAGTTAAATATTTTAAATATTTCTTTGAGCGAATGAAAATATGTATTATCTACTTAAAAGATTTTTCTTTAAGTATTACAACTCCTTTTTAAATAATTGTCTCGTTTCTTCAATTCACAGAAAGCAACACCCAACACTTTGATACTGAATGTATACGGCATGAGCGAAATATCTGGTTTGGCAATGGTGTATGATGAGACCGTCCCGCATTCTTTGGGAAGACCGATCCCAAATCTTACTCATAAGGTAAACTACACGACAGCAATCTGAGTTAAGTTTTTAGGAGCATTTTTGCAAATGTTTAGTTCGTCACAAAAAATTTGGGGGCTTTTCTCCAAATGTGATAAAGAATTATATTTTAAAATGTTTTATATTTTTAAATGCAGTAATAACCTTGTTCTCCCTTTATAATTTATATCATCTAGTATGGATAGAATATAAAATTCATTAAAGGTTTTTTTTTCAGTTAGTAAACCCCGAAACGCTTGAGGAGATTACAAAACCCCACGTGACAGGTGAACTTTGGGTTAAGGGACCAAGTATATTCAAGGTAATTATTATTGTTACCATTTTATATTTATATAAATAGCAGGAAAAATTGATTCTACTTCATATTTTTGTTAGAGTATATTTAATTGGTAAGCTGTGGTAAATTTGTGGATTTTGGTTTAACTGATACTCTGATAAATATGATTATCTGATAAATTTAACTGAACTCAGTTTTGTTCGTAATGCTTAAAATTTGAATGCACTTATACATATTTAAAATCTAACTTCTGTTCAAGGGCTATTATAATAATCCAGAAGTGACGTCACAAACTCTTACCGAGGACGGTTGGCTTCGAACTGGAGACACAATGTACAGAGATGAAAAATGGTACTTCTATTTTGTGGATCGACTCAAACTGTTACTTAAATATAAAAATCATCAGGTAAATTCTTAATTATTAATCTGTATTTATTTTTAATTTAAATGTGTACACATCTATCGTGCTCTACTACCTATTTTAATCTTAGAGCATTAAACCAACTTTAATGCTCTAAGATTTTAATAGATGAAAATCAAAATATTAAAAAAAGAATTGGGATTATGTTTCACTTCGTAGAAGCAGAAGATGATATATACCTACGTTTAATGTCCTAGACTCCTTTCGCAGCCTTATTCTAAACCAGGACACTTATTATATATATTATGAAACACTAATACTTTTATTAATTGAATATTTTTCCACAAATATTGTTTCTTATGATGATTGCGAGGACATATCGCATATTCATAATAAAGGTTCTGTTTTATTATAGATATCTCCTGTAGAAATAGAAGCTGTGATAAGCAAACATCCAGGCGTCTTTGAAGTAGCTGTAACAGGAATACGTAATACAGCTGAAGGAGATCTGCCCGTTGCGTGCGTGGTGCCTCACGACGGTTACAATATCACTGCTCAAGAAATTAAGGATATAGTTAAGAGTATGTACTAAATGTTTCATATAATAGCATACTCCCACTACAGACTTGCAGAGGCCATAATGCCATGTTATACTAGCTAAACGCAGGTTGTCAGTCATGAGTCATCTATCTTATGGTTCTGGGATATGGGCCTTTTCCTACGATGTTTTCTGTTTCTGAAACGTTGAAAATCATAAACTCTCGAGCCCTAAACTTTAAATTAAAGAAAATAGTGGAAGTACTGTACAACATTACATTCATTTATTATTTAATGACTATGATTATTATCCTTCGTCTATGATATATAATTCAAATGGATTATTGACTAGAAATTAATATGTTTTGATCATCATGTCTTTTTTTTCAGACAATTTAACAGACTCAAAGCAACTAAGAGGGGGAGTCATATTCGTTAAAAAGCTACCGATGACGTCAACATCGAAAATAGACAGACCTAAACTGGAAAAACTCGCAAAAGAATCAGTAAGAGAATAAAGAAAAACAAAAATATATGATATTTTCTGGATATCTTCTGTTAAGGTTAAAAGACAAATAATGGATAGAAATAAGCGTTAAAAAGTGTAAAGCTATCAGTGACTATATCTGTAAGTGGTGAAATTGGTATTTCATATCGTAAAAATTATTAAAATATTTTTTTCTATGATTGCAGTTTTATTTTCCATTTTGCAACATTTTACCCAAATGTCTCTCTCTCTTCATCTTATAATAACAACTAGCGGTCCGCCCCGGCTTCGCCCGTGGTACCTACATGTTTAAACTATCCTATCTCTCAAGTTGGATCGAACTGCACATGGTGTGCGAATTTTATTATAATCGGTTAAGTGGTTTAGGAGTCCATTGAGGACAAACATTGTGACACGAGATTTATATATATTAAGATATACGAAACAACCAAATTATTATAACCACCAGTACCATCCGTCATATTTGTAAAGTCAATGTAAGTCATAGAATTTTCATTTTTCCATCAAGTTGTTTCAATACGCTATTCCCCATCACCTAGATCTAGAGTGATCGAACCGTCTCTTTATTTGGTTTTCCAATTTGACAAAGTTTCATACAAACTTTCTTCCCCTATTTTATCCCCTTTGGGGTAGAATTGATCAAAATCCTTTCTAAGTGGATGCCTACGTCTTAACATCTATCTGCATGTCCAATTTCAGCCCGATCCGTTCAGTGGTTTGGGCTAATTATGGTGGAAAACTAACCCCACTTTGTTAAACATAATCTACCTATTGTAATGACGTCTTTCCCTGATACATGCTATTATCTATCTAAACAATTCAAAGAATCCTTGAGTCATATTATCTGTAATGTTTCTAAAATTGCTACTCAAAGACACTTTGCTGAAATTGCCCTATAATTTTCAAGAGCAAAGCTCGCCCTTGTCTATTTTGCTTTAATAATAAATGTGACATTGAAGGTAAAGAGTCTCTTGTCCATCAACTAAGGTTGAGTTTATAATGATAAATTTCAATGATTTGATATGTTTTTGTAATATTATAAATGCGAAAGTGTGTTTGTTTACTTGTCTTTCTCTCAAGTCTTAGTGATTCAGTAGTTTTAATGATATATGGTTTTTGTGTTGTGAGACAGGATGCTAAAAATATCCAATACGTAGCGAATAAATATTATGATTTACCGAAATAAATACCTTATTTCGGTAAATGTATGACTTACAAATACACAATAAGACATGATTAATATAGAATTAATAATCTTTATTTGATTGATGATTAAGGTTCAGTGAACCACTTGATTCCAATGTTTATGGAAATGTAAAGAATCACTTGTATGATATTGATTTTTCCCGTACCATATGCAGTATCAGATCAGAGTCTTTATAGCCATATCAATTTTATTTTATGGAGAATGAATAGATGAGAATATGCAAGGAAGTATTCAATTTATAAATCAAGTCATGCAGAAGGAAATATAAATAATATGACGCTCTGAACAATTTTTTCATATCCGATGCATATTTCCATTGTACTCGTGTATGTATGCAGTTATTAAACTCCGTCGTTTATTGCAATACAACCCGTGTCTAAGTACCTACATGAAAGAGGTATAAAATAATATGATGAAATAAATTACAGTGCTAGTAATTTCTCAATCAAGTACTTACAAAATTTGAGTGACTTATACAAACATAATAATCTCCTCTTTATTCTATAAAGCCCGAGTTAGTGAGTTTATTACAATTTTATGTATTTGCGTGAAGTGTAATTGGTGCATAAAGTGCATGTTAAACAATTGTAGATGGCCGACGCCACTCGCCTTCATTCATCGGTTTGAATGTTTTGGAAGCACATCCTTTTTTCATAGAAAATTTGCTTATGTAATTCTTAATTCCACCTTCGATATTATTCTAAATAAATCCTAACCGTAGTTTATAAAATAGTTTGGAAAATCCAAAAGTGCACGCCTCATAATCTCATGCATCTCACAGTTGACTTGGTTCACCCCTATTGTATTTTATGTATTTTTTTTTTATGTATATGGTGTAAATCTATAATATAAAAATGAATCGCAAAATGTGTTGGTAAGCGCATAACTCGAGAACGGCTGAACCGATTTCGATAATTCTTTTTTTATTATATTCCTTGAAGTACGAGGATGGTTTTTATGTAGAGAAAACGTAAACATGTACCACGGGCGAAGCCGGGGCGGACCGCTAGTAAAGAATATATATAGATATACTAAAATTATGGAGAACAGTCGATATTTTTTTTTGTTTATTTAATAACAATTAAACCACATCGAATCAGACCCTGAAAAATGAAAGGGTTCTATTCCTGAGCATACTCAAGCGTAAGAGAAAAAAAAAGACTCGATTAGTAAAGTATTTCGGTCGCTATCGTGTTAACAAGAAAATCCTCCGCACATACAGACACACGGACGTCCAAGACAGAACTTTTTTAAACTGTTTTTTAACTAGTTTAAATAACAAAAATGACATCAAAAATATCATGAATGTTAAAAATAGTGTTTTTTCTTAATATGTGTGTGTATGTATTATCTTACAAGTGCAATGTATGATACATAAAGACATTTTAAGTTTGAAAAATCAGATGTTTTGCGCGAAGTGACAGTAGTACCCACCTCAACGCTTCGCTTATGAGGCGTGCAATTACACTCGTACTTATAAATGCGGAACGATCGTTATTCGCTACAACCACATATTAACTCAGAATAGTTTGAACCTTGGGACAAATTACATGAATCTAAAATTTAATTCTTAATCCCGTTAAAAGTGAAATTCGAAACATCGGTATTTTAGTTAAAATTTATAAAAATAATCTTATATTTAAGTTTAGGTTTACGAAGATTATTGTGTGAATAAACCTCATAGTTTACAAAATGGTATCAAAACTTTCAAATGACTCGGTGCTTTGGTTCATGAACGATTTGACTTCCCGAATTGTAGCCGAATCGGGGATTCCTAGTGACCGCTACCATCTTGGAAAAATTATATTGCAGAGTTTAAAAGACTACCCAGATGCTATTATGCAGGTAAGATATTTTTGGCTAAAAACAGTTATAAAATTATGTGATACATAATTTGCTCTTAAGCAACTAGAAAATATAGAGAAACTAAACAAGATATACAGAATTTATATGGGAACTGAGGCCAAGGGGGAAAGAAAGGACAAAGTCTACACGTAATCATTGTTCGACCAAAATGTTAAATATTCCAATAATAATGCTTTCATTATAGTAGGGGAGCCCAAGAGGGGATTTTGGGATTTACTCGAGCGCGTCAGATTACTATAAGGGACGGTACCTTAGCTATTCATTAGTACCTCTAGTCAATATGAGCAGTTATGGTTGGTGGGTGCGCTCAGGGGCCCCGCTGGAAAATTTGAATAATCCATAATTCCCTAAGGTTGAGCTCGAATCGTCAGATTAGCGAAATGGGGACTTCTTATATTGTAATTAACCCCCCCATATATTAATCTGACGCGCTCGAATAATATTACTTTAATTTTTTACCCTTTCTTCATAGCGATTAAATCGCCACTTAAATCGTCAGATTAACGTATACTTTTTTTCAGTGACGTCCTGGAGCATGCAAAATATCAATATCTAACGCGCTTGAGTATTTCCAAGCCAATTTTTTTCTTTTTTAAATTAAAAAAAAATCAAAAAACCCTTCCCCACCGCTAAAAGTGAAAACATTATAGGACCTTTTTTTCTCGCTATGGTCTAATCTACCAATTCTAATAGGTTCCCGTGACGCTCGAGTAAATCCACATTTAGCATCCTGGGCTCCCCTACTATTACACGTATCTATAATCGTAGTGGTAAAATCAAAACTATTTTACACTCAATAAAATAATTATCACTCTATACTCTAAAGATTAATGGAGCAACTGGAGATTCAGAGACAAACGGTTCAGTTTTAAACAGAACTATCCTATGTGCGATCTGCTTGCGAAATTTTGGCTTAGAAATCGGTGATGTCATTGTTCTTATGGCCCCAAGTGATTTGGACCTGGCTATACCATTCTATGCTGCATTATTTATTGGAGTCACTGTAGCACCCGTGGACAGAACATTGAGTGTTAGTAAGTGATTCCCTTCATATTACAGTCATTACATTGTGAACTTCCTTAAAACTTCAGATAGCTTGCTATGAATCGCACAAATCATTATGTTTTACAGGAGAGTTGAAAGCAACATTCGCAGTATCTGAACCGAAAATAGTATTCTGCCTCAGTGAGAAAGCAACTGAGGTCCAACTGGCACTCAATGAAATAGATTCAAATGCTCAAATCGTGACATTTGACAATGGCGACTATTTGTGCAACTTTGAGGAGTTCCTTCAGAAATATGGAGATGATACACCGTTCGAAAGTTTTAAGTAATGTTCATAGTATAACTGCAAAACCTGTTGTACAATTGTACCCACAATAAATTGAACACATTCAATGATTATAAATTTATTTTGTCATGCCATTTTTCTCTAAAACAAAATCCAAACATACAAAATATCTCAAGTCCCTTATGAGCATCGATACTTCATTAAAGTAATCATTATAGGGCTACAGACTTCGATGCAGAAGATACAGGAGCTTTACTGCTAGCAACAAGCGGCACCACTGGAGTACCAAAAGCAGCTGAGGCTACTCATAAAAACTTCGCTACTAGCATCCCATATCTTTGGTAAAATGAAAAATGATTATCTTTATACAAAAATATATATTAATTCTCTCTTTTTATTTTGTTTCATTTAGCATGCATTAGTTTCTTAATAGTCTTCTTAGTTTTGAGATTAAATAGCGTTATAGGAAAACTTCCTTTCCATAAAAGTACACTATGCATGTATATGGCGAAAATTCCGAACATGTCTTCTAATTTTACTTGTTATTCTAACTTTATTTGATCAATTAAAATATCACACAAATTTACATAGGTATATATATTTTTTTTTTCTTTTAACAGGTCCAGATCAACTACGTTCCCAGGTCCTACTCAAATGGCTTTGATAGGTTCCCCAATTCAATGGTTGACAGCTGTGATGCACTTCCTTGCTTCTCCTATTTTGAAGTACACTAGACTGCAATCATCTTTGCCTTTAACACAGGAACACGCGTATTATCTTATAAACACTTACAAGGTACCTGTTCTTTTGATATGCTAAGATTATGGATTGAACGTATTATGAATTTATAGTATTACCTAATATAAAACCGAAGAGTTTATTTGTTTGTAACATAAATTAATATGTACACCAAACATGGTATTCATATTAATTTATGTTACCAAATTGTCTTTTTTTTTCAGCCCTCTTTCACAGTAATGAGTCCAACATTTATGACAACACTTATGAGTCCCGACAAACGTGATGAATGTGATTTCACATGTTTTGATCTAATTATGTTGGGTGGCAGTGCTGTACCACCAGAACTTATTGAAACTATTAAAGTAAGTCGAGATTTAAAGGGATATGTTTTTTATTCAGAATTTGTAGTCGTAACTTTTAGCTTCACTGAATAATTGCGAACTTTTAATTCACGTAAGTGGCTATGCATAACTTTCCGTTCTTTTGAAATAAAATATAAATACTGGAAAGTATGACAAAATTGATATAGGCCGGGATGAAACAAAATATTTCCGGTATATTTATATTTGTAAACGGTATAGCTGTTTCTGTATTAACATTGACAGTTATACTTCATATTTATTTACAGGACGTTTCACCAAGTACCGAAGTTTTCAATGCTTATGGAATGAGTGAACTTACAGGTTTAGCTTTCCATAGCGACTATCCCCCGCCTGGATCTTCAGGAAAACCCATGGGCTGCTTTCAATATCGGGTATCTAAATAGTTACATATATTTTGATTTATCTTTTGCAAGGGATACTGAATATTATCTATTGTATTAAGTTTCAAATCAAGAATTCAAGGCAGACAGAAATTATACCTAAAAATTGAAAGTTTGGAATAGAAATCAGAAGCTATATCGAAGACAACTTCTCAATTTGATTTTCAGATTGTAGACATTGATACACAAGAAAATATCGAAGAACCAAATATACCAGGCGAGCTTTGGCTTAAAGGTCCAGCAATTTTCAAGGTAAATCCTACAAGATTCAACATGAATATCGAAAATCCTCGTGAATATTATTTCCTCACGTTTAAAGGGTAAAAACCCTAATAAATACATCGCATATGTGCTGTTCATGCATCTACAAAATTACGAAAAATTGAACAAATAAAATTTTAAGAAAGATAATATGTGTTTAACAATTTTATTTTAGGGTTATTATAAAAATGAAGAAGCGACTGCAGAGACGTTTGTAGATGGTTGGTTCAAAACTGGCGACATGTTTTACCGAGATGAAAATTATAATTTCTTCTTTTGTGAAAGGATAAAGTTACTTTTAAAATATAAAAGCTATCAGGTACATGTACAGACTGTCCTACTATTAATTTAGATATTATAAATCCTTTTTGAGTGACTCACTGCGCTCTCAGAGATTTTAAATTAATAACCTTGTCTTTCGGTTTCTAAAATGCTTACGTATGCTAAAATAAATAACTTTTTTGTATTTTTTTATCTAAAAGATATCACCAGTGGAAGTAGAAAGCGTCATACGACAACATCCAGGGGTTCTAGACGTAGCAGTTACAGGCATACCCGATCCGGAATGTGGCGATCTGCCCGTAGCATGTGTGGTCCTTCGAGCTGGATATGATGTCAGCGCGGATGATATAAAGGAGTTAGTGCAAGGTATTGATGTATTTTTTAATCCTATCCTTTTGTATGTAATTATTATTTTTGACAATTAAATAGACATCAATATTATAAATGCTAAAGTTTGTGAGAATAGATGTTTGTTTCTTTGTTTGTCTCCCAAGGGTAAATAACTGAACGGATTTTGATAATCGAAAAACTCATGAACTATAAAATACTTGCTTTTTCCCACGGGTGAACCGCGAGGCAAAGCTAGTTTTCTAAATTTAAAGACGCGAAACTAAGGATCGCTGTATTTATACATTTTCAGGAACATTGTCTGATTCAAAACAGCTAAGAGGTGGTGTAGTATTTCTAAATGAAATACCCATGACTGCCTCGACGAAAGTCCATAGAAGAAAACTGAAGGAAATCGTGATGGTTGCGAAAAGATACTGATGAAATCTATTCTTTTAATAGATTCTAACTTTAAACAAGCATAGTTACTCAACTTTCTTATTATGTACCATTGCTTATTAAGAATACTTGCTTAGAACACTCGAATATTATATTAAGTGTGCATAAGAATAACGAAAAAATTTCGAATCGGCGAAAGGTCTATGAGCTGTTATTGCTATAATTGTGAGCTATGATTGTTATAAAATATGTGTCTTCAATAATATTGAAAATAACGAGCCATTACATGCGTATTGGAACATGTAGAACACAGCTAGGAGCTAGTTCCTTTAAAGATGTTATAAATTTTAATATTTAGCTAAACTAGAGCGTTATCAACATTTACATTTAATCACTCATTGTTTTCAAAATGAATCATTAATGCTTCTGTTTATGATTGACTATTGCATTTCAAATGTATCTTATCTTGTAGTGTTGTAGTTAATAGTAAATATTTGCATTGTTTTAAATGCACGTCAATAAGTGGGTATCATTAAGTGTACTTAGATAAAGAAAAAACATCATTTAAATATTATTTGTTTTATTCATTTATCTTAAGACGATACACAAAAAAAAATCCACTGCTTGGTGGGCGGAGTCTATTAGCTCGCTATCGCGAACGCGGGTGTGCGCGAAGTCATTCTTTCAAACTCGCCGCGCTGCCGCTGGCCGACTCGGGACAAACATGTATGGAGTCGTCATACAGCTATTATATTGTTATACATATATTTAATCGTTGATTTATTGATTTTATTTTCTTGCTTATAAACAAATAATCTTCTTTTTAACAACTACTTAGTTAGACACTATTAATAATAATTATTATTTCGTAATGTTTACTTTATTACAAAATAATATAGGTTATAAATAATCTTTAAAATTACAAAAAATATTTTAACTCTGAAAAAATGAAATGGTACTCAATAACGCGGACTACTGAATTGATTTAGATAGAATTTGATGCTGACGTAGATATTGCATCATGCCCAGAAATGAAAGGTACTATTTCTGAAAGAAGTTATAAACCCTAATTCTTCTCAGTCAAAGTCAAGAGTGGACTGTGGAAGATATCACTAATACAGTAAAACTGATGCGAAACTTTGGATGTTTATTTGTATATTTGTTTGTTAGTTGTTACTCAATCACGTCAAGACTACATTACCAATTTTGATGAAATATAGCTAATTGCCTGGATTTACACATAGGATACTTTTTATCCGGACTGAACACTTCTGTGGGATAAAACAGGATTCACGATATAACCTAATTTCACGCGGGCAAAGCCGCGGTCGGAATGATATTTTTTTAAATAAAAAAATTGTTTAAAAAAAACACAAAATATATTCACGCAAGTATTTATTTTTTGCACTCTATTATAATTGTAATTATTCATTACAAATAATCAAAATAAAATAGCCAGAATAAAGTTAGGCCCTGGTAGGGTAGGTAGGCAGGTACAGCAATGTGAGACGAACACTGGCTTATTTATACCAATAATAATGTATTATAAACATTAAATTAAGTTTACTTTCTAACAACAAAAATACATAATTGATTAGGAGGAGTGACTGCAGCGCCATCTTCCGGGTCCAATTGTGTTTCCAGATCACCCAGGAACTTAATTTAATATACACAAAATTTTTCGAAATGAAAACTTTCACATTACTATGTAAATATGAATATAAACCTGTTTTAGTACTAAGCAATTTCCCGCACAGGTATAGTAAGTATAAATGAAATAAATATCAACATCAAATTCTTTATACAACATACGTATCTACCACCTACTAAGAAATGTAATTCTTGAATTTTTTTCGTATTTTTTTAAATATAATACTACTCCAATGAGCTCCTGTTCCATATTACGTCCACCATACTTCCACTAAGTTCACCATGATTTTTTATTTCTTTGCACTTTGTTGCTTTTTGCTAAAAATGGAATCATGCGATAAAACCAGTAGAGCGTTGATAACATACATTTTTGACTGAATGAAGGTACTTACGAAGGAGTGGGTTCACATTGTGAACAATCAGTGGGTTTATTTTCCTTCTGGATTCCGAATTTCTGAAAAGATTATCTATGCTATACATGAAAAAATCTTACACATTCGTTATGTACTTAAAACAGGGGTACATATCAAACATCGTCTATAATATAAATATCATCAAATTTAAAATAAAACCAACTTACTTCATTAATTTGTTCCAATTGTAAGCATTCTTTTTCCTCCAACCTTTATGTTTCTTCCTCTTATTTTCTTTATTGTCCCCATTTGTCTCATTTTGTCTTATCGTGTTGTCACCCTTTGTTACGATTGCGCGAGCGACACAAGTTCCCCGTGTGACGGCCGTAGCGGGAATGACTCGTGCAGCGATCGGGGTAGGAAGGTACAGGACGGCTCACGCTAGATTGGCTGGTCGCGCGCTAATTTCAAGTATTTCTTGTTTATTTCAAAACCATCGCATATTTCAAAATTCTAACTCGATACACGTATAGATTGTATATTTTATAGTTAATATCCAAAAAGTCGTAACTTTACGTTTGTTATTTTGAAGATGCCAGAGATTTAAAAAAAATAACAATGAGAACTTTGTATTTTTTTTCTATCGAGAAAATATCATGGAATCATGTTTCTAAAACGGTACACGTATTGTGTTACTATTGAACTTTCTTGTCAAGAATTTTCATCACGACAACTTTAATAATATAAAAATTACGAAGGTTTAAAAAGGGCCGAAAATGTTAGAAAAATTAATTCATCACCTTAAAAGGTAAACATATTATAGTACATTTAACAATAATTAACAATTCTTTGTTTCTATTAATTTAATTTATATTATACTGAAATTATTTTATTCTCTTGGAGAATTTAATACTATATCTAACAATTTCCCTCGAGCAATTTTTCCTGACGATGTGACTGGCAGTTCTTTAAGAAACAGCACACCTCCTCGTAATTCCTTGCTTTTTGATAATTTACCTGAAAAATTCAAAATCATATAACATCCCATGCACTCGCATAACATAGAACTTATTTTCAAATAAATAAATAAATAACTATTTCCTTAAATAACCTTATTGACTGACCGGTTGGCTTAGTTAGTAGCGACCATGCTTCGAAACCAGAGGTCATGGGTTCGATTCCCACCCAGGAAAAATATTTTTTTGATGAACATCGATGTTTGCTCTGTGTCTGTGTGTCACTTATCTATATAAGTATATATATTTAAAATTATAGATGCCATATCAGCCATTTGGTTTCCTTAACACAAGCGAAAAGCTTCTTATGGGATCATAACGTGCCGTGTGTGAAAAATGTCTTGAAATATTTATTATATTTATTTTTATATACAAACACACCGACAACTGGATCGGTTACACAAATAGATTACCTAAGTAATATTTAATTGATATTGTATGGAAACTACCACTACTTAAAAACTAATAAATAAAACTATCGCAGTTTTCAATTACTTCTAACTCAATAACTCTACAAACATTCTCCATAATAAACTCACTCAATACTAGGTTCTTAATTTCTTGAGCAGTGACATTATGACCGTTCCGCCGTACAACACAGGCCACCGGTCTCTGCCCATCTTCGGGATCATCGATACCAATAACACATACTTCACTGACTCCTTTATGACTGTGTATAACTTCCTCTAGTTCTGCTGGTGTTACCTTAAAATATAGGAAACATGTGAGCCGACACGGGATGCCTGTCAGATGAGAAACATCAACATTATTTTGTAAAAGTAATATGCAGAAAAGAACAGATTGCTGGATATAGACTACTAGCTGTGCTCCGCGGTTTCACCCGCATTGCTCCGCTCCTGTTGGTCTTAGCGTGATGATATATAGCCTATAGCCTTCCTCGATTAATGGGCTATCTAACACCGAAAGAATTTTTCAAATCACAAGTTCCGTTCCTGAGATTAGCGCGTTCAAACAAACAAACTCTTCAGCTTTATACTATTAGTATAGATGACCATCATATAGCGTGGCGACGCGACGCGTCGCCAGAAATCGGGTTTTACGTGCGCCTATAGATGTTTCACATCGAAAATAGAATCCTGCGAGTTAATTCAGTTGTCTATTGTGTGTACCTCGTTTTATATACATTGAATTAGCTACTTTTACATGAAAATGTCCTGCATCCCTCTTTCGTCACAAATTTTCACTCATTTTAAAAAATAAGACTTAATATTACATTATGTGTATGTGATCAGTAGATATCTTTGTAATAATATATGCTGATATATTATTTATCTGTATTCCTACAGTGTCCTTAAATGTTGTAATATACGTAGGTATAACAAAGAAAACAAAAAAATTCTATGTATTCGATAGAATTAATTAAGAACTTACATGGAAATTTCTATATTTAATTAGCGTTTTAATACGATCCACAAAGTAATAAAAATCGTTATTATCTCTATACAAAAGATCGCCTGTTTTGCAATAACCATCTTCTGAAAAGACATTAGCAGTTTCCTCTGGATCGTTGTAATATTCCTGTAAAAAAAATATTTATTACTAATTCTATTGACTGTTTGTATGGCTTGTTGAGTGTTTGTTTAATTGTCTCCATCTCCAAGATGTAACCGATTAATGTAAAGATTAATGACGCATTCATGATTTATTTTCTTTTTCTGGGAACATTTTGTATTTATTTTACAGTAACGCAATTTGCAATATTCGAGAAAATACGAAATTAAGTCGACATTATCGTTGTAATCAACAATGAGATGAAATTGCATATAAATACATGTAATAAATCATTAAATACCGTAAAGCATGGTCCCTTGGCCCACATTTCTCCGGGCACGTTTGGTTCCGTGATCTCGTTTCCAGTCTCAGGATCAACTAACTGTAAATAAAAGGAAAAGTTGTTTAAAGGTATTCTGCTAATTGCAACTGGCTTCCGTGTGCCAAGTTGTTAACCATCGTCCATCGACATTATCTTAGGTGTATAATTATTATTAGTATCCACTACCTTGTTTAAGCGTAAAACTTAAAAGCTAATGCTTGTAGAAAGAATTATTTTTCCATTTCTGATATACTAGATTTCCGCCCGCGGCTTTGCCCGCATATTCAAAAAATCCGCATAGTTCTCGTCCCTGTGGGATTTCTAGGATAAAAAGTAGTCTATGTCTTATTCTGGGTCTTCAGTTACCTACATACCAAATTTCATTATAATCGGTTCAATAGTATTTGCGTGAAAGAGTAATAAACATCCATCCATCCATAGCATTTATAATTTTAGTAGGATGTTAGTATAGTAAAAAAAACATCAGAAAGATTAAAGCAGACGTACCTTAATAGAATATAACATGTGTGGTTTACCACTACTACCACGGGGAGTTCCGGGGACAAATTGTAAACAAGGCCCAATTAATTCAGTTTGACCATAACTCTCAAATGCGATTGCTCCTTTTTTCAGACATTTCTAAAACACAATAATACTTACAATATACGCTTCAGATATAACCAAGATCAGAAAGCAATAACGACTGTTATTTACACTTTTAACCTAAGATAAATAAATTTTAATTGAACGTTGAAGGAGTAGGTAGGCAATGGATTAGTGAAAGGTTGCCTGTAAAGTGGGTCTAAGTATCGCTAATAAAATTTAGAAATATTTGGCATATTTTAATCTGTAAAGCATGGATTATCGTAAAAGGGAAAGATAAATATTTAATTTTGTATCTATTATAAATTTAAGAAATGGTGACTGTGAATAATTTATTTAAATTTACCTGAAACTCATCTAGTACATCCAGATAAACCTTAGATCCGGTGACCACAAGAACATCAAAGCATGTAAGATCAACATCGTTTTTTCGTTTCAGCAGTGTCGCCATTAAAGAAGGACTAAATAATGCTGTTACTGGCTGGAACGGTCAAAAATAATGACTACCTATTGTACAATAATACACAAGTGTAAAACGATAAAATATAGCCTTATAGTAACTTATACAAGTTACTCGGTATAGATTTAGATTTTTAAAGATTGTGTTCTTAAAAACGGTCGTGTAGTTTTTTTTTTATTTAATTTTAACAAACAACCAATAATAATTCCCTCAAACTTTTCCGAATATCGACCCATCTCCATTCTTCCCTTCCTATCCAAAATACTTGAGCGTTTAGTTCAGGGACAATTATGCAGGTTCCTGAACAAAACTAATTCGTTTAATCCCTTTCAGTCTGGTTTCCGGCCCGGTCATAGCACGGCTTCTGCACTTGTCAAAATCACCGATGATATTCGATCTGGAATGGACAATCGGCAGCTCACTTTACTTACTTTGCTTGATTTTAGCAATGCTTTCAACACCGTCGATCACGACATCTTGCTGAGTTTGCTCTACTCTCTTAACATATCTCCAGCAGTAGTTGACTGGTTTCGTAGCTTTCTCCAAGGTCGTCGACAACGCGTTAAGA
>CAJQZM010037071.1:0-54790 GCA_907164665.1 Colias nastes | reverse complement strand
ATGTTATCCCAACCAGGAGCACTTTTACATTTAAGGCTGAGTATTGCGGCTTCGACTTCACAGAGATCCACATACAGAAGTGCCATCGAGTTCAACTGTGTCACTTGAGAATTATTCTGAGCATTATCATTATTATTAGTAGACTTGTCAAAACTATTCACCAGTATTTTAGTTGCCAATTCCTTTCCAATGCTCACAAAATGGTGGTTAATTTTATTAACTGCCATATTTGGGTCTTCGTCAATAGCCAGAATGTCTCTATTATTATTAGATATTCCACCAGTACTAGTTATCTTTTTTATAGCATTCCACGTTGCTCTTGGATTACCCTCAGCCTTCTCGAGCAAGTTTTCTTCATATTTATGTTTAAGATCTTTTAATAGGTTATTACAGAAATTACGATACCGTTTAAAAACTTTCTCGTTAGTTAAGTTTTTTGGATTTTCTTGCCACACAGCTTGTAATTTATCGCGTTGACGAATGCATCGCAGAAGGCCAGGGGTAATCCAAGGTTTAATAATTTGCTTACGGTGAGAGACAACAATATGTGATGTAAACTTTTCAATTGCTGATTTTATAGTATCCACCAAAAATTGTGAGCAGTTTTCGGGATCCTTATTCTCGAAGATATGTGTAAAGTCAGTATTAAGTAACTCTTCAACTATTGCATCCGAATCAGAACGAGTGACAGTTTTAAGGGGATTAAGCTTTGGTTTACCTTTTTCAATTGACAGCATAATAGGTGCATGGTCCGTTATAAAAGAGTTAATTACAAGAGTTATGGTTTTTTTATTAGTTTTTAACATGACGTGATCTAGACAACTAACATCTCGAGTAGGGAAGAGGTGGGCGGGCATTAGACCATGAAACGCAGTAGAATCTAGATATAAGTTAGTATTAGCATCATTGTCAGGTGAATTTATGTTTATATTTATGTCCCCAAGGATGACAACAGTACTGTAGCTTTTAAGGTCATCCAATGTTTTATTTAAGCTTTCAATAAAGGGGTCTTTTTTTCGAATTGATGGAGAACGATATAGTGCTACTAAGGCTAGGTCATTTGAGAACTTGAGAATTAAACAGTTACTGTCGCTAAAAGTAGGTTCCAGGATAGTGTATTTCAAGATGGTTTTTACATAAATTACAAGCCCATCGTTCTGATTAGTATACAAGGAGCTGTGAGATGAGTAACCGTCCATTACCGGCAAATTAACAACTTTGCTAAGCCAGCACTCGCTCAATACAATTATATCGCATTCCATACCCATACGGTGAATAAAAACACTTAATTTATCGAAATTACAATTTATGCTACGAATATTAAGATGAAGTATATTGAGCGGTTTATTAAGTTTTGAAATTTTATTGCTACATTCTTCAGGAGAGGACAGAATATATGCCTCAGACACCTTTAAGGCATCAATTTCATTTGTGTAAATACTATCCATTATAATATAATTGAGTTAGTGAGATGAACTTATTAAAGTGACCTGATTTGATAGTTTGATTACTGGATTCTTTTATTATGAGAACATTGGATTTGCAGTGTAATTCCAGAAAATTTCTATGGGGAGAATCAATATAAATGGTAGCCTCACATAATATTACGTTAGTTATGAAACAGTTCCTACACATGAATTTGGTGTGATATAAAAGGTAATGAGGTGTATTTTTATTGGTAAAGTTTGCGTTTGAGTTTGTAAAGTGTATATTGTAATTGTTAACAATCATTTTAGAAAAAAATATATTATATGTTGGAAGAAAAATACAGATAACAAAATTATAATGGTAAAGCTTTACAGAAAATAGTCATTTCGAGGTACATAAAGAAGTAAGAATATCTTGCAAGTTTACGCGAATTGCTTGACTTCCCTCCTTTTTCTTCAAATAAACAAAACCACGAGATGTCCAACAAAAGTTGTAATTATTAGTTTTTGCAAAATCTCGGGCTAAATAAAAAAGGTGTCTTGTTTTTGCGGTGAGAGATTCCGACATATAGACTTGTTTAGAAGGACCTTCAATTTTTAAATTTGCAGAGTTGAAGAAATCCGGCTTATGTATCTGATTATATTTTTTAAATGACTGTAGTATGCGTTCTTTAGTTATTACTGAGTTAAATTCGATTATCAGAGGTTTCATGCCTTGTGAATTTGGTTTAGTACGGAATACATCAATAATATCCGATGAAGTGATATTAACATTTAAAGCATTGCCTGCGTTCAGAGCTATCTTAAAAAGGTCTTCTTTGGATTCTGCATTAAGTGATGGAATATTTCTCAATTCTAAGCTTGCTCCTTTTTGATGCCTTTCAGCGCTTTCGATTTTATCTAAAATCATAGTCGTATGACTAACTAGAGACTTTTTTTCGTTTATTAAGATGTTAAACTGCTCTTTTAAGTCATCATATTGTTTAGAGATGAATTCCGTAGTCTTGCAGAAACTTGCGAGGGATTTATTCATTTCCTCAAATCTATTAAATAAGGAGGCATATTTCTTTTCATGTTCTTCTTTAAATTCGGTAAACAACTTTCTAAAATACTCCTTCAAATCGCTCAACTCCTCAACGTGTTCCAGTTTACGTTTACGTCTTTGGCTTATATTTATAGTTTGTCTCCCATAAGACGGCGTATTTGAGTCCGATTCGGTATCACATTTTGATTTAGACGAGCCAGTCGGTGGAGTTCTTTTAAGGGGCATAATGTATCCAAGCAAATAATAAAACAAAAAATAAAATAAACAAAAATAAATAATAAAACCGAAACGTCCCTGGTGAGACTCGAACTCGCACCCTTTGATATCACGTCGTTTCGTCTGCACCACAGTCAAATTAGCTAAGGCGACGGTAACGGCTGTAGTGAATTTTTAATATAGTTTTTAGTTCATTAAATCTCTTATACAGATGTTCTCCTAGTACATTGATTTGCAGTATTACACCAACGCTTGCTCTTTTACTCACGGACTATCTGCTCACTCGCACGTCCACAGCTATGCTAATATCTCCGTACGGCTTATGCACGCCTAGTACTGCTCACTTTAATTTCGATTTATTTGATGAATATTTTAATAAATTTCAAAATCACAGAAGAAACATAAAACACGTCTGCTCTGAGCTGAGATCCGAGGGGGAAGGGGAAATCACCTAATAATTCACTAATCAAGGATAGGTAAATAGGAAATACAACGATGGCACGAATTTTTCGTATTAAAGTGTGTTTTTCACTAACTACATTTATCGACATCGTCACGTCAAGTGGCTAAAAAACACAATAGAGTTTAGTCGGTACTACTGCTGCTTTGAGGCCGAAATAATCAAATGCCTGAAGGCATTTCGTAAATTAATGATTCACTTAAAACAAATAAAAGAAATTGTATTCTTTAGTTGTTTTATCATATTATCTTACTGATAAATTTTCATGATGGACAAGTCAGGTGATTAAACTATGCTAGTAAACCTACCCTTTTTTGTTCATGTTCACAGGGGACCTAAATTAGGATAAGTCGGTTTTACGCCTCAAATACTCTACCTAATTGAGATAGTTAGAAGTGGAACTTTAATTAGGTCACTAATACATTGAATACATCGTATTGTAAATCTATATCGATATGTCATAGATACCTATTTATTAAGTTGTGGATATATTATATTAGGGTTGATAACGTCCTACGTAATAATATGTCAGAAAGTGAAGAAAAGGTGTTGCCAGTTTTTGCATTATTTAATTTAAAATAGTGGCCCCAGCTTTGCCCGTGGTACTTGTTTTCGTTTTCTCTCCATAAGAACCATCCTCGTAGTTCAAGGAATATTATAAAAAAATAATTAACGAAATCGGTTCAGCCGGTCTCTAGTTTTACGCTTAATTTAATTTTGATTTTCTTGTTACGTATTTTATTTCTTGTCTTATTGATTAGAGAAAATATAGAGTAGGTAGTAAAATAAAACACAATTTCTATAAACATTTTTATTATAAAAACTTACATCTAGTACATCATACATTTATAATTGACCAGTCAATTATCATTAAGATGTGGACGTTGAATTCTTGCGTGATATATTGAGCAAACGAGTACTATAATAAAACCCAGTGAAGAAAGTGTGAATTTATATAAAGACTTAAAGGTATTCATACAAGTCCTTCTTGAAAAGTTAAAGACTTTGCTTATCTTAATAGTAAATAATGTTTATATAATTAAAAAAGCTTCTAATAGTATCTATAATTTTTGAAAGTATGATTTCGTACTTTGTCTAGGTAAAGACAAATACCACGCATATGTATATAGAACATAAACATTAAAAGAAACCAAAATCAACAGAGTCAACTTAATTTATCAACATACGTAAATACGACACATGTAAACTCATTAAAACATCTGATAAATAAACACTTACATTGATAAAATCTAATAATGTTTTTTAATTACCCAGGATCATTCTCCACAATGGGCAGCGTTGGCCCAATATGTTTGCTATTACTGCGTTATGAATAAACACCTACAATGACGGCCTATCATAGGCATTAAGGCCTACACTATCGTGATTGCCTCTACTCGCCCAACGCTGCCCATTATGAGGAGGGCTCGTTAGAAGTAATGCGGTTTTAATTACGACTCACAATCAGTCTGTGGAACACCAATACGAAATAGTTTAGAATTTTGGGAGTCATTTGTTTTTAAACGACTTTAAAAAGGAGGTTTTATATTCATCGATCTGTATTTTTTAAAAGTAATACGTTAGCTCTTGTACTCAGAATTAGTTCAAAGTTTTGTATTTGGCATTTGTTCTAAACATTATAAAAGTCTTCTTGGTCTAAAGGCAGTTTTAACATATTGGGAAGTAGTAAATAAAGATCAAGGAAATAAAATAATGAAATTGGGTTTGGTAAATTGAAATAACCCAGAATCAAGAACTACGGAATTTAGAGAGCATGTGTACTTGACGATCTGACGATTGATCACTTTGCAGTCGTGTCAGTTTATCTTCCATTAGACTTTAAGAGTATTGAAATAAGGTGTAAATTTGCTTGCACATATGGGTACTATTAGATTTGTATCTCTTGTAGGCATAATCAAATGGCCTACGACCAATTCATGTTTTATATTCATATAAAACACTAGCTGTGCTACGCGGTTTTACCCGCAGCGTGTCCTGTGTCTCAGCGAGACACAGGAAAGAAAGCTGAAGAGTTTGTTTGTTTGAACGCGCTAATCTCAGGAACTGGTCCGATTTGAATAATTCTTTCCGTGTTAGATAGCCCATTTATCGAGGAAGGTTATAGATTATATATCATCACGCTTAGACCAACAGGAGCGTAGCACTGCGGGTAAAACTGCGGGGCACAGCTAGTAAACTATTTATAACTTTATAATTTCTAAGGAAGAAGCGCTCAAGAAAAATTGAAGAGACATAATCTAGAACTAATTTCTTGAGTACAAACTTCTAGCATGTTATGATATTCCAAGAAGCCTTTGTTGGAAGCAATTCAATTTGAGTAGAAACTGATTGCTCTAACGTCACTTTTGATATTGGTCTAAGATCCGGGATTAGAAAAAATATACCCTCATCTGTTATTTAGGTGAAACAATTTTTTATAAGCTGATTTCAATATCATGAACTTATAAAAATAACCTCTGCCAGCATAAGCCTGCTGCAATTAATAGTAATTAATTAATTAACAAGTAATTTATTTTTAATTTTCACTTTCTCATGTTAGTTACATGTAGTAAGTTAAAACCGTCAATATTTTATATTAAATTAGCTTATAAAAAATTGTTTCATCTAAATAACAGATGAGGGTATATTTTTCTAATCCCGTATCTTAGACTATATTATATACTACCTCCATACATAATAGATACATAAATAGTAGATGCCCATCCAGGTTTACGTAGCAATTATAGAGTCAAAACTATTTTTTATATACATAAGTTTCTGATAAAATACTAATAGAACTGCCATACAAAATCGTTTACTTTTAAATTTATTTTTCTAATCAAAAGAGTTTAATCTTGCTGTATATTTACTGTAGCAATCTTTTCATATATTTTCTGTTTATGCAGCGTGCTTAGACCATTGTTAAATCTACTATTACTTCTACTACTACTGCGTCATTTAATACCTAAATATAAAATTCTCTTATCACAGTATTTGTATCCAAACTCCGAAACAACTCGACCGATTTTTATTAAATTTTCTGTGCTCAGATCGTTAGTTTTTTAAGCAAAGTACTGCATTAATGGTAAACATTTGTTTAGCAACAAAATTGAATCAATATGTTTGCTGGTGTGTTTCAGAGTAGATAACGCGAGTTGAAATGCCCAAGAATCATTAAAGTATCGTTTTCTGCGACATTTTTAAACAACTGTTGCTAAACAAATGTTTATCATGAATACGCTTTAAGCTGCGTTTCCACTAGGCAACATTTAGCTCGCAACACGTGACCATATTAAAAAGTTACACAATAGCGTGCAACATAACGCTCGGCTTGTTGTTGATTGAAATCAGAACTATTGGCTTTGGTTGATTGGTTTGATGTTGTCCATATACATATTAGTAGAGCGAAGACAAAGGGTCAGTATTTTTTCAATATGTTGCACATCATGGTTGTACAATATGTTGCGCAACAAACACCTAGTGGATACGCGGCTTTACCTAATAAACTATATATGCGTAGATACAGTGGACACAGAAACAGAAGATACACCCGGTTTAACATTCATGGGTTCTTCCCGTGGTTGTCGGCGAGGTCCGAACCAAATCTTCTGCAAGGCACAAGCTGGTGCTTCCACGAATAGATGAAGAGGTAGAGAGAGGAGGTAGGTTGTACTTACTATACCAGCGTATAGCATTATCTGGAAAAACATTATTAATTAAATTCACAAGTGCCATCTAGGAAAGCGCGTATCTTAGGTCAATTCTGACGGTGCATTTACAGCAAACGAACATAGAGCTAGAGATAGAGCAAGAGCAGTGTATCGTGATCTTTAAGTGTAAACGAAAACTCGTATTCAGTGTTGTTCAATATTAGAACATTGCATAGAATCTTTTCGAACGCACGAATAACGAAAGAATGCTCTACGCCTGTTCACACTAACAGAATTTGACATAGTGGGGTTAGAATGAACATTCCTTGCTACACATCCTCGCACATTATTGGTGGAAAGGTACCCTTATTAGATTTTTAAATGAACATATTTGGACGAAATCAGGAAATGTTTTAGAAGTAAATCAATATTAATTATTATAAAAATCAATGCTAAAATATGTTAAAGGATCTTTCGCGGATTTACTTCTCAAATTAATTTGTAAACGTCAAGAAATCAGAATACAATTATAAGTTAGATTAAAACTTTTAACACTAATCAAAATGTTAAATTGCACAGCTACAGTGGAAAGCTGATTCTTAATTAATTTGCTAAGGATTTATAGAGATACGGAGAGATTTATTCTATTTATCTTAAACATAAGATCGCTTTAGTGGTTTCATTTCAACGCTTACAATTTTAAAATTATACTCTCCAACCAGTGGTTTACTATGCTATAGCTAGTAAGTGCATTTAATAGCTGAAATTTTTTCGCAAGATTGTAATATATCGCAAATTCGTGATACTGTAAAATCTTTTTTTATTGCAACCCCGGCAATGGAGCAGGCGACCCACTTGATGGTAGGTGATGGTCGCCGCCCATGACAGTTCACAGCATTAGGGAACGTATGCGTACGTACGTCTGCTAACAATTTAACGCATTATTTTTAGTACGTTACAATCAATCGAAGTGAAACTGTTAAATCGTCCGCGTCGTCGAAAATATGACATAAGACGGAATGAACGTCGCGTGTTGAACGTAAGTACTTAATAATATAATTATTAATCTATACTTAATATTATAAAGAGGAAAGGTTTGTATGTATGTATGTATGTATGGTTTTCACGCATAAACTACTGAACCGATTATAATGAAATTTAGCACACATATAGAGGGTAACTTTGATTAACACATAGGATAGGTTTTATCCCCGAAATCCCACGGGAACGGGAACTATGTGGGTTTTCCTTTGAAAACGCGGGCGAAGACGCGGGCGAAAAGCTAGTCAAAAAATAATTAAGTACTATATTCTTCGATTATGGCATGGTGTTTATTTTTGTGTCCTAACAGTTACAAGAAATTCAATGAAAACAGAAAATTAAAAACGATGGCTAGGTCTAGATTAGCTAGATATATTTTTGTCTTTCTTTCATTTAACAACGCAGTACATTTACTATTTATTATATTTTTTTTGTTGCTAGAGATATTGAGGAAGCTAGAGAGTAACATAGGCTACTTTTCAGTGAAACATCACATTCCGATGGGCATTTCCGTGCCCACGCGGTGCAAAGCTAGTATTTAGTTTATCTTTAGCTATAGTTTATCTTTCACTGGACGCAACCTTAAACACGGAACATTGTATCCAAAAGTGGAGTTTATACAGCGAGCTTAATCTCATTCCGAGATCAGAAATCTTGAATGAAGTCCCTCGGGAACTGTTCCACAGATTTCACGGATCTTATTTGCGTATTGTATTGCTTAAACTTTGTATTATTTGAGATCTATTATCGGACCGCATTCAAATGTTCGTTCGGGTTTTTGAATTTATAGTTTGAGATTTTTTGATGGGATTGGTTTTGGGGTGATTGTTTTTGAATGAATGTAAAGAGATTTAAGTAATGTTTTGAACAGCAATGATTATAGTATAATTATGTTCGAGTTGGAGTATAGTTTATGATTTATATACCTAGTATTGTTTTACTCTATATTATACTACCTATTAATGAGTCATGATGAGGGCACAATGTATTGTGAAAAATTGGGTCAGAATTGTTTTTAGGGTGAGGAAATTATATTATTAAACTGCAGTTGGGAATAATGAAAAATCTTATTTAGACTAGGCAAAAAAAAAATATTGTAGGTAAACTAACGCTGATGAAAATTATATAGGAATGTATGTAGAAATGGAAGAATTAAAATGGACAGATACTATTTATTTTAAAAAATTAAGGAAAACTTTAGATATGACAATTCATAAAATAATTAAAAAAATTCAAACGAAGCTATCATTGTTACTTGATTAGGTATATCTAGATTTATAGTTACCTTTTTACGTTGCTCTTCTATTTATTATTTTTATAATACTTACAGCAGTATAATCAGTAGCATAGAAGGATCTTCTCATCTGTCCTCCATACGTCCTGAGGACTGTCGCGTGAAGTAACATAGCGCAGTAGGACATTCTGCCCAAGGGCTGTAGGGGGCCCCATTCTACTGAGCCTACGTAGAGTTCTGGGAAAAGACAGATAAATATATATACAGTGCTTTAAGTTAATGTATTTGAAATTATTTTCATTAGGTATTTTAATACATAAATGTTTTATGCTAACACAGAAGATTTATAGGTGTTGTTATCATAAAAAAAAAATGAATTTTAATATTTTTTCACGAAGCAGGTTTATAAAACTCGACATGGATAACATTTATTTTTATTCCGTCTTAACACATTAGCTATCATGTAAAGTCACTGAAAGTTTTGTCAAACTAATCTCTTCATAGACCACATACAAACATACATATTAGGTGTGTAATATTGATCTTCTTATCAAGTTAGATTAGTTATAATATCATAATCGTGATCTCTATAAATTCCACCATTATTATTAATCACCCCTTATTTTTAATATTCATGTGGTACCAAAGAGGCGGTCACATGAGAATTAACAAAAAAGAAAAATGAAGATTCTCCCAACTCACAAGGGAAACCCATTTATTCATGAACACAGTAAGCGTAAATCTTCCAAAACTTTTTCAAACTCAAACTCAAACTCAAACATTTATTTATTCAATTAGACTTCTTCGAGAAGCACTTTTGAAACGTCAATACATATTTTTAACATTTACCACCGATTCGGAAAGCAGTATCTATGGAGAAGAATCGGCAAGAAACTCCATAGTTGCTCTTTTAAATCATTTCAGTATTACAATTTAATTTTACAAAATATGTAAGTAACTGTACGTATATATCATAATATGCCAAAGAACTGTCCTGTGGTTTTTACGCGACAACCCTCCATGGGTTTTTATCTTCCATATATTCCTTAATGCTGTAATAGGCTCTCTGAACTAATACGTTTTTTACATAATTTTTAAATTTAGCACTACTAAACTCTTTAATACTATGAGGAATTCTGTTGTAAAAAAGTATACCTTGGCCCATAAATGAATTTTTAACTTTAGCTAACCGGTAAAATGGCATTTCAATTTTATTTCGGTTCCTTGTGCCATAACGGTGTCTATCTCCTACTCTTGTGTGTAAGTCTGCGTTTTTGTGTACATATAAAATATTATTAAATATATACTGTGATGGTACAGTGAGGATACCAGTATTCTTAAAGAGATCTCTTAGTGAGTCCCTAGCACGTAAATTATATATAGAGCGTATGGCTCTTTTCTGTAATATAAATATAGTTTCTATATCTGCAGCCCTGCCCCATAGCAGAATTCCATAGGACATAATGCTATGAAAGTAGCTAAAATAAACCAATCTAGCCGTGTCTTCATCGGTGAGATGCCTTATTCTTCGAACTGCATATGCAGCTGAACTAAGCTTAGCAGCGGTGGTGGCAACATGGGCCCCCCATTGTAGCTTCTCATCTAGTGTCAAACCAAGAAAAACAGTAGAATCCACAGGGTATAATACCTCCCCGTTTAAAATAATATCCCTTTTCACCTTTTTTACATTTGGAAGGATAAATTCAACACAATTTGTTTTTTTTGCATTTAATAATAAATTATTAGCAGTGAACCATTTGGATATGCGTAAAAGAGCAGAGTTTACTTCGTCAACATTTGTGTCATGTCTATCCACATTAAATATTAATGAGGTATCATCTGCAAACACTACTATTTCACACATATCCTGCAAATAATAAGGTAGGTCATTAATATATACTAAGAACAAAAACGGTCCTAAGATAGATCCCTGCGGAACACCTATGTTAATCGGCGCACCGCGAGATTTCTCTCCATTAACAACAACGGTTTGTACCCTGTTCTGAAGATATGAAGCTATGAGGTCCTGAGATAAACCTTTAATACCATAAAAATTTAGTTTCCGTAATAGAGTGGTATGTTCTACACAGTCAAAAGCCTTAGAAAGGTCGCAGAATATCCCCAAAGCATTCTTTGAATTTTCCCATGCTTTATATATATGTGACAAAAGAGCTATTCCAGCATCAGTGGTAGAGCGCCCCTTTGTGAAACCAAACTGTTTGGCGTGCAGTAAACCATTTGATACAAAATGACTACATAATTGGTTTAAAATTAATTTCTCGAAGACTTTGCTCAAAGTTGGTAAAATGGAAATTGGCCTATAGTTATTACAGTCTTCTTGGTCACCACTTTTAAATAAAGGAATAACTTTACTTAACTTTAATAAATCAGGGAATATACCACAGTCACAACATTGATTAAATATAAACGCTAAGTGGTTGGCAATGTTTTCTATAATATTATTTACTAGATTTACAGACATTCCCCAGAGATCACATGTTTTTTTTAAGTTTAATGTTTTAAAAGTTTTATGTTTTAAAAGTTTTTGTTTTTACCATTGCGTTAACTACATTTATCGCTTAGTTTAGCCTTACTAATATTTTAAATACGAAATTGTGTTTATTTCCTATAAATTACAATAGATGGTATAAATTTTCTTTGATCACGTGGGTCAAGCTGCGGTCGGAAAAATACTAATTTTATATTACGTTAAGTTAGACTATCAGTCTGTGTCCCGCGGTTTCACCCGCAGACAAAACTCATGACAAACAATTTGTCCCCATTTTAGAAGTTTATTTTCGAAAACAGTGGCCTATGTGTTACCCTGGTCTTAAGTCTTCAACTGCATATTTTCATTATAAATAGAATCAAAGCGTAACCGACAGAACTGTCGGTATATTACATAGTCTATTGGCTTTTTCATTTGTGATACGAATATATATTTCTCACAGTAAATAAGATAATTGATTTAGGAGCTATATGAACAGGCTTGGTAGACTGCCAGATAGCTGGCAATTACACTTCCTTTGTATAATTTAGTGTAATTTCATCGATATAATATTGGTGTATCTACATTCTACAGTATCAATACCTTGTAACGTTTACTTACGTAACTAACGTGATTATACTTCACTACATAGTATAAAACAAAGTCGCTTTCTCTGTCCCTATGTCCCTATGTATGCATCTTTAAAACTACGCAACGGATTTTGATGCGGTTTTTTTAAATAGATTCTCGAGGAAGGTTTTACACAAAGCGGGCGAAGCCGTGCGCGGAAAGTAAGTGATATATAAATCTGAAGAGATTGTATGTTTGAACGCACTAATATCAGGAATTACGGCCCCGATTTGAAAAATTATTTCAGAGTTAGATAGCCTATTTATCAAGGAAGGCTATATGTTATATATCGTCACGCTAAGACCAATAGGAGTGGAGCAATGTGGATAAAACCGCAGGCCACAGCTAGTATTAGATATAGGCTATATGTACCTATTGTAGATCGTTCACAGAATACTTAGAAGTAGTGATTAATATTTATATAAGTTTGTACTTCGTATCTTCTTTCTGCGAAGAAACGTCTATTAAGCCTAAGGAAGTTTATTTTTTCATTCCAAATACATTACTTATCCAACGTCTAATTTAATTGGTCTTTTATTTATAGAATGGAAGTAGGTAATTTTGCGTCAAGTTTAGTTTTATCTGATAAAGGAAACTTATAAATATGGTATAAATACGTGCTTATTTCGTATGAACTATAAATTAAGAGAGACAATAATAATGGAAATCGATCGAAATTATTAAAGATTCAATGTAAAGTTCACGCAGTCAGTGCTAAAACTGGCTGTTAAATATAGACAACTAGCTTTCCGCCCGCGGCTTCGCCCGCGTTTTCAAAGAAAAACCTGTTCCCGTAGGATTTCCGGGATAAAACCTATCCTATGTCCTTTCTCGGGTATCAAAATATCTCTATACCAAATTTCATGCAAATTGGTTCAGTAGTTATGGCGTGATTGAGTAACAGACAGACAGAGTTACTTTCGCATTTATAATATTATAGTATGACAATTCTGCGTTACATGACGTATAGGTAGTATGTATGGTTGTTATAGTGTAGTCCTTTCAACCTCTTTTTAATAAGTTCGACAAACATTTCTTTTATTGTGTGCTAAGATGTAAATTAATTTTGAATATATCTGAACATTATCTTATTTATATTATTTACATAACCATCAGCAAACAAACCGAAACGAAACGAAACTAGCATAACTAAGAATTAGAAGTTTGACGGTATCTTCCAAACCGAAATTGATTAGCACAATACTTACATAAAGGAATATGATTATGATGATGTAATTTTATTGATACGTCCTTTAAATGAATTTATATACAATACCTGTATTGTACATATATAAATTCATTTAAAGGACATATCAATAAAATAGGTTTTATAACAGACTAGCTGTGCCGCGCGGTTTCACCCGCATTGCTCCGCTCCTGTTGGTCTTAGCGTGATGATATATAGCCTTCCTCGATAAATGAGCTATCTAACGCTGAAATAATTTTTCAAATCAGAACAGTAGTTCCTGAGATTAGCGCGTTCAAACAAACAAACAAACTCTTCAGCTTTATAATATTATATCTATAGTATAGATGAAATAGCAACTGAAACTAACACAATACCAACATAACTCAAGGTGACAGGAGTCGGGAAACAATTTCAATAAAACTTGTAGGCTTCCATGAAACAAATATAAAGCCTGTATAAAGAATAAACGCGTTAACGTACAAGCGAGGCAGACCGTGTGAATACATTCGACCGTCACAACCTTTTTAAAGCCTTTTTGGTAACAACGATTTATATCAAACAGGAAGTAAAGAAGAAAAGAGCGTGTGTGCTGAGTCGTGTCAGAAGTAAAACTTCTTTGGCCAGATTCAAAGATACCAAAATCGTCGCCTTACTCTATAACGTGGCGGTATTGCCATGACGCGAGTTATATTAAAGAAGTTTTTCTTCAAAAAACGTATGAAAAGTTAGTGAAATAGGACAATCTATCGAGTTAAGCAATAATTGTTCAACTTGTAATAATTGTCAAATTAAACTAAGATTTTGGTACACTATTCTGTCTCTACATAATATAGGTATCATGAATTTTAATACTAATACTGATTACTTGTTTCCTTTCATCTCCTTATCGAAAAATATTTTTCCCTAATCCAACTTCGCAATTTCCAGCATTTCCAATGACATCTAATCTAATATGTAAAATATTTCCTTTTTTACAATTCAAAATTAGTTTAGTTTCAAACGTGTCATTTTAATACGTATCATAAGTCATCAAAGCGCTTACGAAATAACCCAAGTCACCAAGTCTCCAATCATCTTATCCTGTCACACCATATCCACATTGTTAAAGACAAATACATCAGCGTCAAACACTCCCGTGTTCAAACCGCCTAAATTCAGTGAACGCAAGACTGAAAATCCTGTCTCCGCATTTTTATTGTTATCCCGGATCCAAGCCTAATCCTGTTATCTTTCGCACGGGAATCGAACCCTTATGCTAAACGACACGTGTTCGGGCCTAATATAAATGGCTGTATTATGTCAGTGGAGAGAGGATTTAGGAATTTGTTTTTGAAAAATAGGTATATTCGGTAGCGAATGGATCTTTGAAAGCGTTCATTGTTGATGTTTGGGTCGAGTTTCTCCAACAACTATATTCATATTAGATAGAGGAAAGACTTAAGTATATGTAGCATTGATAACAAATGGAAAATTCAACAATAGTATGAAAATTCTTTGACAAATAGAATACGAGATAATTTTTCCTTTAGTACCTATGTTTTTTTCTCTAAACCTGGCCGAGCAAGGAAGAGAGAATATTATTAGAATTGTTATTTTAGAGACAAACAAAATATTTGTCACAGAGAGAGCATTTAATTGAGTGGAAGCCACCATTTGGAGAGTCATAATATATTAACCGTTTTAATTGAGGATTAACTTAAAAATTATTTAAAATTTAGGATTTCATTTGGGTGTTGTGAAATGGCATCATCATCGTCACTGTAGAAATACAAGAAATATTACTACTAATTTAACTATTAAACGTTCTCTATTTGTTCGTCTATTCTTTAGGTCAAGTTTCAAGATGGAATTCAAGGGATTTAATATGGCATACCTTTACCAATGGAATTCTAGAGACAATGCAATAATATCTATGGAATGGAGCTAGTCTTCTTTCAGGTAAAAATAAATATGGCTTATTTCTAGGAAAGGTGGTGAGATTGCAGAAAAGAAAACCGGAGCGTCTATGATGGAAGAAGTAGAAGAAAACAACAATGTAACAGAAAAATGATGTTTCGTTTTTGTTTATGTCCCAATTATTGATAGGTAGTTGCTTTCACATCATTTTAAATTTCTAGAAATATTGCTCAACGGCACATCATGTTTACTAATGGACAATAGGCTCACCATCTGCTCAAATAAATTTATTTAATTTAATTAATAATTTATCTTTCGTCGTTTTAGCAAACGCATGTTATTTTTGCATAAAATCTGGTTTTTAATAAAATCTTAATAAAAATTATAAAATCTCGTTTTTAAAACATTATTAACCAACTTCGACAAGGAGGTTCTATTCTTCAATCGACATCAGTTGCTTGAAGCTTTATTACATTAGTGATAATATTATTTACTTTTCCATCGACATCGGTCATTTGAAGTAACAAATGATATAATTTATTACTCCTACTTAAATTGGCTTAATGGTTAAAAGCGTATGTATTACTTACTGTTACATCTATAGAAGTATCCAATAATAAAGATGCACATAGCAAACGCGAAGAAGTTTTGGTTCAGCGCATTAAAAATGGCGGACTCAAAAGCTGTCGCCTCTCGATGGTGCAGATCCCATCCCATCAGGACTGTCCCAAGCGCTATTGGGATTGAAATGATGAACAGGATCTTGAGGATCTGGAATGTTTAAGAAGTTTGGTTTGTTACTTTTACCTTTTATGTTAAGTTTTGGTGGAACTGTTCTTAAATAATATATTAGATTAGTAATAATATATTAGATAGAGAATTTCATTTGTTTGGTCCGATTTCGTGCTGCTAATATGGTGCTTGTAAATAAAATATTTTATTGTGTTAATAATAAAGGCAAAGTGGTGAGCGAATGTAGTTTACTTTATTATTCCGCAATGTATGCGCTGATAAAATGGTTTCATTTGTTTTTAAATGATTGACATGACATAGTTACGTAACGCAACTTTTAAGTTGTGCTTTTTTATCAATTAAAGCAATTAAAATGAAAAACACTTGTTATTCCTATCTTCTTATAGATTTGTCGAAATAAACACACAGACAGATATAAAATTCATATTACCTACTCATTATTCGATTTTTACTCGAACATTTTTTACATACGATAAATATAACAGGTACCTACTTGACAGAATTAAACAGATAGTTCTATAAAAATAACATTTACCCAAGATTCTCCCAGATTCCATTTCTTATTCTGGGCTCGATGGTAGAACCAGGCAGTCAATACACCCAGGTGGTAGCCAGCCCAGTTACCCTGGGCGGAGACATACGCGTGGTAGAACGTGTCGTTGTATCCGAAAATGTTTCTTATTGACCTGGAAGTTATATGAAAATTAGAAAAAAATTGCTTGTACCTATTGTAATGAAATGAAAGAAACAAACATACTTTCGCAATTATAAAATTTATAATACAATATTAGCAATAAGGATATCACAGAAACTCTGTTTCTCTCCAACTTACTCAGGGAATATGCTAACACGTATAGGCAGTAGTTCCATGAAGTAGCTCTGCAGGAAGGGAATCAGGAGGCTGATCACCATCGCCAGCGATAGCACTGGTACTCCAGACCTTGGCCATCTCCAGATGATGAGCATGATCACCATCGTAATCAGGAATAGCTGGGTGTCTGTACCTAGATACCTGGAATAAAGACATGGATGAATACATTTAAAAATTTGTGTATAAATTGATACATATACATAGGTATACACATTCATCATTTCATATAAACATACTCACATATTTAAAGCATAAAATTAAAATCAGTTTAATGGGGTATTCATAAATTATTGATTAAGTATAATGAGACACTAACTTTTATTTTAATAAACATATTTTTATAATTGTATTTCAGACTAACATTCAAGTTTCATGTCCAAACAATGCATACCTTTTTTTAGTATTTGTTACAAAATAGAAGGAAATCTTTTACGAGTACTACAGTTGGTATTTTGAACGTAGTTTTGAAAAATGTTAAGCCAGATTAGAGTTCGTACAAAAAATCCCTCCTTAATAAGTGCATAGGTACGTTATAAAAAACATATTGCTAAAATCTATGTTGCAATCCTTATAAGCCAAAAGAGGCTATGTGTAATGTGTCATTACAGAGTAAAGAGAAGCTTATGAGTTACGCCGTTATTTAAAATAATAAGAAATATAATTAAGTACCTTTTTGTATTGTCAAGTTATGAAACTCATTATATATATATCGAAGGGTATATCGAAGATATTGATGGATGGTATATCGAAGGTGGTATATCGATGGTATATCGGATGAAGGGTATATCGAAGATATGATTGGATATATCGAAGGGTTGCGGTCCAGACGGAATTCCTCCGTTATTTATTAAACGCTGTTGTACAGTCATTGCGCTGCCCTTATATTTAATTTTCAACCGCTCTTTGGATTGTGGTACTTTCCCTTCTGAATGGAAGAAGGCTCGAATAGTGCCCGTCTATAAGAAAGGCGATACAGCCAACATTAAAAATTACCGTCCAATTTCAATTTTATCATGTGTTTCTAAATTATTTGAATCTCTATTGTGTCCCGTTATCGCAAGTCATACTTCCAGTTTCATTGATAGTAACCAGCACGGTTTTCAAAAGGGTAGATCTACTGAAACAAACCTGGTTTCTTATATATCCACTGTTTCGAACGAAGTTGACAAAGGCAACGAAGTTCATACAATTTATACTGACTTCTCTAGTGCGTTTGATGTGGTGCAGCATGATGTCCTTCTATTGAAACTTGAATCTCTCGGCATACATGGATCATTGCTTGCTTGGCTTACCAGTTACTTAAAAAATAGAATACAGAGTGTGGCGGTAAAAGGATATGTGTCCAACTGTTACATATCTGACTCAGGTGTACCTCAAGGGTCACATCTGGGGCCAATATTATTTACGATTTTTATTAATGACCTATGTTCTGTTTTCAAAAAAAGTAATTATTCGGTTTTTGCCGATGATTTAAAATTATTTAAAACTATAAAAACACATCATGATATCTCAGATTTACAAATGGATCTTAATAGGTTGGAAGATTGGTGTAATAAAAACAGTATGATAATTAATGCTAAAAAATGTTTCTTCATACAACTCTCCCGAAAAAAGAAACCAATTCTAGCATCTTACGTCATTAATGGTCAGAATATAGAAACTGGTAATGAGATCCGCGATTTAGGAATCCTAGTTGATAGTAAACTAAATTTTTGCTCACACATTGATGCTATCGTTAAAAAGGCCAGTAGATTGTTAGGTTTTCTTAAAAGAAACACAAAATGCTTTAAATCAAAGACCAAAATTTTACTCTTTAATGCATTAGTTAGAAGCCATTTAGAATATGCAAGTGTAGTTTGGAATCCGTTCTATGCTGTTCACTCTCAAAGAATTGAAAATATTCAGCGTATATTTACCAGACATATAGCTTTCCTTTCACCGGGAATTTCACACAGATCGCCTTATGAATATCGATTATCATTCTTCAAAATGATTTCACTTCGTAATCGTAGATTGTTGCGTGATACTATGTTCCTATTTAAAATCCTCAGAAATATAAATCATAGCCCACAAATCTTAAGTCTAGTTAGGTTTGCTGTTCCAAATAAATTACCACGTTATCCTGTTTTCAAAGTTTTTGACCTTCCAAATTGTCGTAATAATGTTGGTAGAAACTCTCCAGTAACTCGCATATGTAGTACTTTTAATGACCTATGTAAGTCGCTGGGTGGTCTAATAGACATAAATTTTGATTCACTTGTAGTCTTTCGCAAAAAAATTACAAATTTTTTGTTTGGCACAAAAATTCAGTAGAAAAAAACTATGTTTAACGATTTACTTTTTTTATTCTTGTAATTAAATTTATTTAAGCACTTAAAATAACAGTAACGTAATTATATAAGTTTTCTTGTGCATACCTGTAATTGGTGTATACATCATATTAATATTCGTTAGTTGTTTAGTTTTAATTGTTATAATTTTTATGTGTACTCTGTTGGTATGTCTAAATAAATAAATAAATAAAATAAATAGATAATACGTAAAATAATTATTCATGGATCTTTAATGTTATATGTAAAGAAAATCTACTCTGATCAACTTGAACTTTAATATTTCTAATAATAACTGAAATATTTTGAAAACCCCTTTTTTTTTTTTTTTTTTTTTTTTTTTTGTGTGGTGTCTCTCAATGTTAGCCAGAAGGGCTTCTACATTTTAACGCGGACGCGGGGGTGAACTGAAGGTTCACCCTGGTAGCGACATGCACAAGGGCGTCCCCCCTTGACGGGGACCACGAACCTCGGCTTGGGCTGTCGCTTGGATGGAGGAGGCCAGAAGGGCCCTAATCGGACGGGGACTTGAAAACCCCGTACATACTGTTATAAACCCCGTACATACTGTTATAATATGTTATTTCATATTTGTTCTATCCCAGTTTTCCCAATTTGTTATCTCCAGGATCGAACCCAGAACAATTAATTTTCTACTCAACCACTGTACCAAAGAGGTCTTAGAAACACATGTAATCTCGCATTATTACGTTGCATTATTATAATAATCTCAAATCTCACACGTTTCCTTTCATAACTGCCATTTTGTTTGTTTTTTCTTAGAACTCGTTTTTTATTAGGCAATATAAGTACGATGTTAAAACAAATAGTTTTAAACATTACGTTATTATTATTAAGACATGACAAATAAGTGCTTATTGTTTAGGTCAGTGGGTATATTATAGAACTAGCTTTGCTCCGCGGTTTCACCCGCGTGGCTCCGCTCGTGTTGGTCAGCGTGATGATATAATATAGCCTATAGCCTTTCTTGATGAATGGCCTATCTAACACCGAATGAATTTTTCAAATCGGACGAGTAGTTCCTGAGATAAGTGCGTTCAAACAAACTCTTCAGCTTTTTAATATTAGTATAGATTATATTAAATATGTAGATATTTGAAGTAAGGTATAATTATTGTGTCTGTTCTAAGAATGATAAGAATCAGCGTAATGTTTGCTCCGATCAAACTATCCCATCAGAACACTCACCACGCCTGCGGCTAGCACCGACTGCCACCAGTTCATCCTTCACATTTCTTAGAAACGGCTAAACAAATTTTGATAAAACTATCCCATCTAGATAACTCACCACGCTTGCGGCAAGCTCAGATACTCAAACGGGAACACATTCGGCATCAGTATCATCTACTGCCACCAGATTATCCTGCACATGTTTTCTTAGAAACGGCTCAACAAATTTTGATGAAACTATCCCATCAAGATAACTCACCAAGCTTGCGGCAAGCACAGATACTCAAACGGGAACACGTTCGGCATCAGGATTACGAGCTGCCACCAGTTCATTCTGCACATGTCACGCTCTCGCTTCACCACCGCGTCCCACATGGGGCCGGATCCCATGTGTGGGACCCACGTCATGGCGAGTCCCATCACCACTAGGACCGCTGGCATGAGCCTGTAGACAAATGTTATTTTATTTATCTGCAACTCAAACACAATATACACAATACAATTCTTATTTAACTTAAAATTTTTATTGCAATAACATGTGCTGACTATTATACTACATTTACTTGTATATAAAAAAGAGCGTGGCGAGCTCACGTGTCAGAAGTGAAACTTATTTGGCAAGATTCAAAGATACCAAAATTGTCGCCTTACTCCATGCCGTGAAGGTATTGCCATGAATAAATTTATTCTTATACTATTTTCTTTCTAATTTTTGGTGGAATAATACTACATATTAGCTATAAAAAAATATCTGTCCCTCTGTCCCTATGTATGCTTAAATCTTTAAAACTATCTCTTTTGATGCGTTTTTTTAATAGATAGAGTGATTTAAGAGGAAGGTTTTAGTACATAATTTATTAGGTTTTAGACAAAGCGGGCGAAGCCGCGGGTGAAAAGCTAGTATTCTATAAATGTCACTTACCTGAGCCATCTATTAACAATAGCCATGGGGATGGTCTTCAAACTAAACTGATGGGATTCTGCATACGTTAGCATTTTGTAGGCCATTAAAAATCCTCCCATGACGAAGAAGATTTGCACAATGATACGCGCGTTGAATAGCAGGGACTTGAAGAAATCGTCGTAGGACTGGAAGGAAGAAACATTACTATATAGAAAAACCTAATAAGTACTATAATACTATACTGCTATAATACTAAATACTAATACATTACTACTAAGTGTAAAAAGTTTGAATAAGGTAAATCAGTTCATTTTAAGTGGGTCAAAATCGACAGTAAGGGCGCTTGTCCACCAATAATGTGCGAGGAATGTGTTAATAACCAATAGCATCGCTTCAAACGCTTAACGCTTCAAACTTCAAACTAAATGAAGCGATGTGATTGGTTATTTACAAACACATTCCTCGCTACGGTAGAAAAAGGTAAAAAAATATTCTTACATAACAAATTGTAAATCTAAATAATTGCAAACAACTTCATACCATTCCTTGTCAATTTTTTTCTACATCCACCACGATTCCAATGCGATGTAAAATTATTAAAAAGAAAACATTCGAAATTCAATATTCGATTGACCAGCAAATACCATGCGACGCGCGAATTTAAAAAAATCACTCAGATTTTGGCGCGAATGCTTTACCGATTTAACAAAACAAAATGGATGCTTGTGGTTGAAAATTAAACATTGTTTATCCTCTTTGCGGTGTACAATACAGGATTTTATTTTATAGGTTACGATTTGCGGCGAGAAACATTGCATATAATCAGATGGTTGAATGGTTTTGAGATTTAACAGCAAATAAATGTAATTGAACTAAAAACACGCGTTAATGATACATTGGGTTTAAATAATCGTATTGTCACCGATCTGTGATAAGTGTATAATGTTTAATTAGGTAAATCTGTTCATTTAAAGTGGGTCAAATCGAGAAAGGAGTCGGTTAAAACAAACAAACAGGTGAAGTATAAGCCAGCTAATAAATGAATACACTTATTTTAGAAAACCTAAAAACATGTTTGAATAAGATCAAATTATCGTATTATCCGGTGATAATAGGTAGTTAGTTTTTAGGTTTTTAAACATAGCAGCGGTGATCCTTGATAAGTGTGCAAAGTTTGAATTAAATCTGTCCGAGTAGTCAAAAGTAGGTCAAAATCGAGTCTAAGGGCTACCGCACACGGGCCACCGGCCACCGGCCACAAAACGCCGCCACCGGCATATTTCCTGCACTTTTCATACATTTTATATGGACTCGCCGCACACGGTTGACGCCTGTGGCGGCCACACGCTACACGCTTCTAGCTTCTCGTGGCGGCGTTTGTGGCTGTGGCCCGTGGCTCGTGTGCGGCGACGGTAAAGAAGCCAACATACAAGTGGATTACTGTTATAAGTATGATTTAAATCTATAATGGATGTAACGATTTCATAATACACTTTGTCATTATTTTACACTTAACTGACTTTGAAAGTAATCAATTAGGAATGGAATTATAATCATTAAATGTATTTGGAATTTAATTTTAGGTTATTCCAAGGCCTTGGTCATTGCATAACTAAAATGAATAGACCGATATTGATTTAGTTTGTTTAGTTGCAACACTCGTAAGTGGAATGATGGTTCTTAGCTTAATTAAATAAATAAAACATTTATTTCTTTTTTTCTGTCTTTTTATATTATGACATAACGTACAAAATTTGGTCAACAACATTCGATGCAAAATTTGTATTAATAAAAGGACCGCGATATATTGTGTCTAAATGAAAAATAAAATAAATCCTAATAGCCACAGATTAATAGAAAAGAAACTATGCTAATTCGTTTCAAAAATATTTTTTTCTTTCCGAATTTTAATTTCATGAGAACGCGAAGTATTTTCATACTTCCAATGTATCTGGTGTCAATGGACGTACTAGTTTGTTACTTTTTCCTGCCATTTTTAATTGAAATATTTTTTCATATTTCTAAGAGGAAATTTAACTTCAGCACCTACTACTTATATTATACTTATAATCACTACATAGTATAAAACAAAGTCGCTTTCTCTGTCCCTATGTCCCTATGTCCCGTTGTATGCTTAAATCTTTAAAACTACGCAACGGATTTTGATGCGGTTTTTTTTAATAGATAGAGTGATTCAAGAGGAAGGTTTTAGTATACTATAATTTATTAGGTTTTAGACAAAGCGGGCGAAGCCGCGGGCGGTAAGCTAGTATTTACTAATCTGTGGTTTAACACCACATTATTACATATAGAATTAAGAAAACATTTATAGAAAAGTACACAAACATTTTCTTTTAGCAGCATTAATTAATGATAGTCACAATCACAAGGTTGTTACGACCGATGCACATTGCAATTTCATATCGCAATGACCGGTAGGCCTAATTTTGCAACACTGTGCAATAATGCAGTTAAATATATCTAAATGCTAGACTTAGTTTTCTAGATGTCGAGTATTTCGAAAGTGAACTACTTAATCTATACTAATATTATAAAGCTGAAGAGTTTGTTTGTTTGTTTGTTTGCTAATCTCGGGAACTACTGGTCCGATTTGAAAAATTCTTTCGGTGTTAGATAGCCCATTTATCGAGGAAGGTTATAGGCTATATATCATCACGCTACGGCCAACAGGAGTGGAGCTACGGGGGCGAAACCGCGCGGAGCAGCTAGTCTTGCATAAATAAGTAGTTGACTTTAATGGGAAGGATAGAGTAAACTACTGACTCTTGCATACATAATTTTTTAATGTATTTTTGTAGTAGGATAGATAAGGAAGATAATAATTGAAAGTGAATTTTATTTCTTGTGCTAGAGTGATGAATGCTTGCGCTTAGAAGGGTGAGGTTTATTACCTACTTGTTGGTAATGGAAAATGGATTGACGGTAAAAGAAAACATTTAAAAAATGGTGATATTCTTAAGCTAAAATTATACTTGAAATTCCTTTTATATCTGATATGGTCTTTTACATAAAAAGGTAAAAATAATGAAATCTTATAGCTTTTACTGAATGACTCAATCGAATATTTGTTTAGTTTATAATTTTATTTTATAAATCGACCATCAAACGTTCCCACAAAGATAAAACTTTTATTTCAGCAAGGTCACCAACTTATCTTAATCCAAGCCTAGCACTTCAAATTTTTATACATTTAATCAGACCAGACGGTCACTAGTTTTATAGCGTCGCCTATCGTCGCATAAAAACTTCTGAAGAACCAGGCTGTAAAACTGATACATATCCATGAATATCTACTTTTGCTGACAGCTGTCTCTTAGGGTGCTTTTCCACCAATGATGTGCGAGGATGTGTAGCGAGGAATGTGTTTGTAAATAACCAATCATATCGCTTCATTTAGTTTGCGGTTGAAGTTTTGTGTTTGAAGCGTTTAGCGTTCGAAGCGATTCTATTGGTTATTTAGAACCCTTATGGGGGGCCCTCTACACAAAGAGCAGCGTTGGGCCAACAAATGATGGGCCGCCATTATGACGGCCGATCACAGGCATTTAGGCCCTCTAGCCTTTACACTATCGTGATTGCCTCTACTCGCCCAACGCTGCCCATTGTGCTGCTGTCTCTTAGGAATTTCACTACTTTGACAACTTGAATGTGGGCTTAAGGCGCGGAATAGAGTAAAACCCAGCTCTAGCCGTTTTTTGTACTGTTTTCTGGAGCTATCTCCTTCTTATCCAAAAGATATATCAACTAAATAAAAATACATTAAATTTCTACATATTCTTGGCTCAAAAATGGTAAAAGTATTTTGTTATTTTATTGACTTAAAGTTTAATTAATCTCCTCCCAAAGAAATCCCAGAAATTAGAAATAATTATGTATACCGTGTATCTCCTCTTAAACTAATGATTCTTTTGATTTGGTATTTACACTATTGGATAGGCAATTTCATTACGAAAATTATGGTAAAAATTTTTTTTGGATAGGACCTAAACTAGATTTTATAAACATTTTATTCAAAATTTTGGGCGTATTCGCAACTATATCTCTTGCGCTTGTATGGGAGATTCAGTCGGCCGCTAGGTCTCGAGGGTGAAGCTTGTGTCGTTTGTCGCCGTGAGCGTCACATGACAATCACGTGACCCATATTTATTCGAATCTACGAATATCAAACAATGAGCGAGGAATAGACGCTACTACTATTAATTTATAGTGAGATTTTAGAAATCATCAATAATATAATAACTGGTCAATGAGCTTTAGTTATTATAATATATTATATAATTATGATATTTAGTTTTTAAAACATTCAAATGCTTTATAAATATAATTTTTTTAATAATCGAAAATATTTTATAAAAATTATTATTTTATTAATTTATGCAATAAATCACATTTTACTTTTTAAGTTTTTAGTGACTAAGTATTAGGATTAGACAAACAAAATTTTAAGTTTTAAGTATACTACTTTTTGTCATGGGTGTCATTTTCATGGTTTTTGCGGTAGCTAAATTACCCAATATGAGGTCAAAACTAAAATCCAAGATGGCGCCGAGAAAAATTTTACATCTTTTTGTCATGGGTGTCATTTTCATGGTTTTTGGGGTACCTATTAACCAATATGAGGTCAAAATTAAAATTCAAGATGGCGCCGACGATAATTTTACATCTCTTTGTCATGGGTGTCATTTTCATGGTTTTTGGGGTACCTATTAACCAATATGAGGTCAAAACTAAAATCCAAGATGGCGCCGACGAAAATTTTACATCTCTTTGTCATGGGTGTCATTTTCATGGTTTTTGGGGTACCTATTAACCAATATGAGGTCAAAACTAAAATCCAAGATGGCGCCGAGAAAAATTTTACATCTCTTTGTCATGGGTGTCATTTTCATGGTTTTTGGGGTACCTATTAACCAATATGAGGTCAAAACTAAAATCCAAGATGGCGCCGAGAAAAATTTTACATCTTTTTGTCATGGGTGTCATTTTCATGGTTTTTTGGGGTACCTATTAACCAATATGAGGTCAAAATTAAAATTCAAGATGGCGCCGACGAAAATTTTACATCTTTTTGTCATGGGTGTCATTTTCATGGTTTTCGGGGTAGGTATAAACCAATATGAGGTCAAAACTAAAATTCAAGATGGCGCCGACGAAAATTTTACATCTTTTTGTCATGGGTGTCATTTTCATGGTTTTTGGGTTAGCTATTAACCAATATGAGGTCAAAACTAAAATCCAACGACGAAAATTTTACATCTTTTTGCTATGGGTGTCATTTTCATTGTTTTTGTGGTAGCTTATATGAGGTCAAATCTAAAATACAACAAGGCGCTGACAAAATTTTGACATTTTTTTCGAAATGGATGTCATTTATGTGGTTTTTCTTACAATCGTTTACATATTAATCGAGCAGAATTCAAATTCTGTGGTTTAGCTTTTTGAAGTGGAAGTTCTATAGGCGCGTTGAGAGTAAAATTTCAAGGTCGCGTCATGGTAATACCGTCACGTCATGGAGTAAGGCGGCGATTTTCGTATCTATGAATCTTACCAAAGAAGTTTCACTTCTGACATGTGTTCTCGGCTCACGCGCTCTTTTTTATTTTATTCTCTTCGTTTTAGTATATTAGATGAACTCTATTTTAAACAAAGTTGAGCGAATACAGTGAAAAAGCGAATATCTGTCGAAATATTGACACAGAGTTGCGTTTTACATTACATTTCTAAATATGTATTTCAATAATCAATGCTCTTTAAAATTGATTTCTCCCGTAATATATAGGATTCGACTATATAGCAAATTTGAGTATTTACGCCGTGGCTCAAATAATATCACAAAATTCGCTTTCGTGATAGATCTTGTTTTTGATACATAAAACAAGGCCTTGGAAGCGAAATTTTCTCCTTTAAAGTAAACTAAAACAAAATAACAAATACAAGCTATATAGTCGAACATGACAAAAAGATGTATGTCTCGATATGATGTTCTCGGCACCATCTTGGATTTTAGTTTTGACCTCATATTGGTTAATAGGTACCCCAAAAACTATGAAAATGACACCCATGACAAAGAGATGTAAAATTTTCGTCGGCGCCATCTTGGATTTTAGTTTTGACTTCATATTGGGTAATAGGTACCCCAAAAACCATGAAAATGACACCCATGACGAAAAGATGTAAAATTTTCATCGGCGCTATCTTACATTTTAATTTTGACCTCATATTGGTTAATAGCTACCCCAAAAACCATGAAAATGACACCCATGACAAAAAGATGTAAAATTTTCGTCGGCGCCATCTTGAATTTAAATTTTGACCTCATATTGGTTAATACCTACCCCGAAAACCATAAAAATGACACCCATGACAAAAAGATGTAAAATTTTCGTCGGCGCCATCTTGAATTTTAATTTTGACCTCATATTGGTTAATAAGTACCCCAAAAACCATGAAAATGACACCCATGACGAAAAGATGTAAAATTTTCATCGGCGCTATCTTACATTTTAATTTTGACCTCATATTGGTTAATAGCTACCCCAAAAACCATGAAAATGACACCCATGACAAAAAGAAGTAAAATTTTCGTCGGCGCCATCTTGAATTTTAATTTTGACCTCATATTGGTTAATAGCTACCCCAAAAACCAAGAAAATGAGACCCATGACAAAAAGATGTAAAATTTTCGTCGGCGCCATCTTGAATTTTAGTTTTGACCTCATATTGGTTAAAACCTACCCCAAAAACCATGCAAATGACACCCATGACAAAAAGATGTAAATTATCGTCGGCGCAATCTTGAATTTTAATTTTGACCTCATATTGGTTAATAGGTACCCCAAAAACCATGAAAATGACACTAATCACAAAAAGATGTAAAATTTTTCTCGGCGCCATCTTGTAGGTAAGTAATGTGACGAATATAATAATATTTATTTCATTCCGACCGTTTCTCGGAATAACATACATTTTCTAAGAATTGTATACAATGCCGGATTTAATACATTGCCGGTAACATAATATGTATGACAATTCTTAAAAAAGTATTTTATGCGTTTCTTAAAAAGCTTCGATATTGCATACAATTCCTAGTGGTTTTATAAAACACTCACACTTTTTTAAGTTGGTTGAATATACTAACATACTTTACGCTGTCGCACTAGACTACTATAGGTTTATGTATTTGTGTATAAAAGTTGGTGTATTTAAGGTTTTATTTACATTCATGTATATTTATTTCAACTAGAAGTCCTTCAAACCATTTGGCGACAGTTTTTGTAGAACATTTGAATGGGATTGTGTATCTAGTTTTAAAGAAATATAAAAATATCACCGAATGATGATCATTACAGAGTACCCCATCAATTTTGATTCATTTTAAAAATTTAATATAAAATACATACATATGACTATAATTTAACTCTGAATTGGTAAAGACCAAAATTATGTGTTTGCACCATTATAATGTTTTTCTATAAAAAAATATTTTAATTGTATGCCATGTCTGTTACTTCTGAGCTCTGTGAATTTTACTTGTATTTGAAACAGTTCACGCGGATGCGCGTTAGGTGGCGCAAGAATTATTTGCGAAGTATTGTAGAAGCGGCGGGTAGCTGTGGTTCGGGAAAGAAGTGTGAATGCTCAAGGTCACTCGCTCAGGGAACGACCTTAACATCAATGAATTTCAAATAGATGTTTTATCGTATGCAAAATCTTTCTTAGTAGAGCTACTTATGGGACTAAACATGTTTTTGTATAATATACATTATACATCTTGAATATTAGAAAATGGTTCGAATTTGTTTTTAGCACGCTTTTATTAGCTTCATCTGTATGTTTGTATGTAACCGACTCCTTTACATTCTGACCCACTTTAAACGGACAGATTTAATTCGAACTTTGTACACTTATCAAGGATCGGTGACAATACAATAATTTCAGTGCTTTTAGTTTTTTATATAATACTAGCTTACCGCCCGCGGCTTCGCCCGCTTTGTCTAAAACCTAATAAATTGTTTACTAAAACCTTCCTCTTGAATCACTCTATCTATTAAAAAAAACCGCATCAAAATCCGTTGCGTAGTTTTAAAGATTTAAGCATACAAAGGGACATAGGGACAGAGAAAGCGACTTTGTTTTATACTATGTAGTGATTAATTATTTCATTTTTATACTGTATAGTTACTATAAAGAATTTTAATTTGTTTAGTAAGGATTTTGACTTTGATAAACATATAATTTATTTACGAATAAAACATAATGACATATAAATATAATATAACTTAATGATAGTGAACGTGGTCCTAAGGCTTGCGAAAGCCTAGTACTAAGTACTAACTTAGGTCATTGACATTCATTAGGCCGTCACCCGCTAAGGATTAGATTGTTTACAAAGCAATTGTAAAGTTAGATTAAGTTTAAGTTTTGCAAGAATTATCCGCCAAGTTTCAGCTTAGTCGACTTATAATTAAAAGCAAAATTGGATTATTTGTTAATTATTTTGGAAATTTATTCATTAACCCAATTGTTTATTTAAAGAAAAGTTAAATATAATTCTTTTAATTTAATTTTAAATAAAAATATACTATTCCATTTTAATATTTATTTATTGTTGTTTTTGTTACAGAATTAGTGAGTAAATAAAAGGCTTGTGCAAATGCAAGTGTGCCAAAAAATTAATAATCTTATTATTGACGGAAAAATATTAAGAATTTCTTCGTATTCAGTTTGCAAAATGTATAATCGAACCCCTTGTACTTGTCCAAAATTGTTTGTGGCTTAGACTTTAATATACCTTAACGATAAACCTTAATGATAATGGCATAGATTTATGATAAGTTAAATTATTAACTTATTTTTTTAAATTAACACAAATCACACGTGATTTCACAGTTATTTAAAGACCAGTTAAAGTCAAATAATAACAATAATTGATCATTAAAATCGATAATAATAAAACACGCAAGTCAAATGCACATAACACTATTTGCTATTTGTTACACAATACGTAATTATATTTATTACTGATTTATCCTCCATTAAATTTTGAAGAAATAGAATTGTTGTGTTCTCTTATCTATACTTAATATTATAAAGCTGAAGAGTTTGTTTGTTTGTTTCAACGCGCTAATCTCAAGAACTACTGGTCCGATTTAAAAAATTCTTTCAGTGTTGGATAGCCCATTTATCGAGGAAGGCTATGGGCTATATATTGTCACGCTAAGACAAACAGGAGCGGAGCTACGCGGGTGAAACCGCGGAGCGCAGCTAGTAATACAATATGATGTAGAAAATTACGAACTGAGCTTTTTTACTGTATGTGGTAAATCAATATTGTGCTCTAATTATTCACACATAATATTTTCAAGTTTTAGTCTATAAATCTTTTGAAGTACTTACCTTTTCAATGAAATCTGGGTTTTCTGTGTATCCATAACCAATAAATATCATCGAATGAAGACCAAGGATCATCACCATTGTATAGAACCTGTGAACAAAGTTTTGATGAATATTTATTCGCTTTCGCTTCGCTTCGTTCGCTTCGCTCGCTTGCTAGATATAATTTAGCTTATCTGTTATTATAAATCTAAGAATATAAAATATTTTAGATATCAGTTTTGTATATTAATAATTAAAATACATAATATAAGAGACAACAGATATATTGGTTGGTGGGAAAGTATTTTTTTTTTCTGTATTTAAACGATTCAAAAGTACTTCTTAATGAAGTCTAGTTGAATAAATAAATGTTTGATATATTACGGGATACTGTGAAGCGAATATTACGCGTGCGAAGCGTGCTGAAATAAATATAAATTGAAAGAAAGAAAGATATTATGCCAAAATCTTAAAAATAGATTATACTAGATACTAATTAAATTAATATAGATTTCACAGAGCCATTTTTGGGTTGAGTTATCAAGAAATGTAGACGCAAAATTTATTTTGTATATATATTTATTGCTCTGTGTATTTATTACTCTATAGTCTATACCATTAGTTGAATAATCAACATCAAATGTATTAATGTTCTTAGAATAGATTACCAAGTTTTATATATTAATATTTAATTTTAACCTTAACATATTCAGTGGGATTCCGAAGGTTGGATAAACTTTGTTTTAGTTTACTGGTCCTTTGACAAAGTTTGTGAGAAGATTAAAGATTTATACGGATCTCAGATTATGTAGGACTTTCGGAAATATATAAAATTAGTTCGACTTTGCTCGCATGGGCACTCTATAGAGCTTCGAAAAGTAATCTTTTTTAATGTATTATGTCACAATTTTCAAGTATGAACTACCCCTCTATTTCCAGATTGATAACTTAATTCATATAGTTAAAAATCATCAAAATCTGTTCAGCCTTTTGGTGTTACAACGGAACACAAAGCTCAATGTGATAATAAATAACTCAAGAAATACTTACCGCATTGCTTGAAAACATTTAAAGATGCCTCCATCAGCACTGCCGCCATATTTTAAAGCTTTCCAATTCTTTTGCAAACAAAACGCCAAAAAATATCTGTTGCCTGAATAAAAAAAAAAATGGTCAACATTTAATTTCTAAATTGTGGATATTTGGGTAAAAAACAAACACGCATTTGTTGATGTAATCAATCAAATTGATAAAGTTGTTTAGAGATTGTTCAAATAAAAATCAAAACATATTTATATTAGCTATTTGCCCAGGCTTTTCCGATTGTTTAATAACTCACACAATGTTTATTAAGCTATTGCATAGCTTCTATCGCGGGCCTTGAGCGCGGGGACCGAATCCAGAAATTCCGTAACGAAAAAACCTCACGCTCCCCACTCCGACGGGCGCGGAGGTGTGGCTTGAAGGCATAGCATGCAATAGCTTTACCGCGGCAGTCCCCGAGTGCCACACGTCTTTTTTTAATTAAGAAATAATGTTGCTTATCATAAAGTTGTATCATAATCTTCGAAGTTGAAACTTGAACGCAGTAATATCAGAAACTAATGGTACAAATTTGAAAAATTATTTCACCATTAGATAGCCTATTCATTGAGAAATACTATATGTATATAAAATAATACTATATATTAATAATATGTACCTAGCCTATAGTCTTTCTTGCTCTTGCTCTTGCTCTAACAATAATAAGAGCGTAGCAATGAAGGTAAAACCGCGGGTCACAGCTAGTCAAAGAACTATGTAGTAATTAGTTTAGACACAAAGCTATTAACACATTACAAATGAAGGCCCCATAAATAAACTAATTCCAACTGAAATAGCCGTGGAAATCCACATGTCACTAAATTATTCAATGAGCCTGAGTTGGGTGAAACTTTATAAGTGACACATCAATTACCGACTGTCATTTTTGGGATAGACAAACATACTGATTTGTTACGATAAGTGCTGTTTTGGGTAGAGTTTGTGTATGGGAAGATATTTTGAGATATTTTGTGCTTCGAGTACCTATCTCTATCCATATAATTATTTTGCAGTGATCTGGTTGAATCTGCTATTTGATTGAATGACTAACGCGTTCATATAATGACGACATTCAATTGAATGGCTAGGCTGAACGTTGATTTGAAAGCATTCTACCAGATGACGGCGACATCTTGTTAGTTCGACTTAAATTATTAATATAATATGATATTTTTATTACTAAAATTTGAGTTTAGGTATCTACTACATACAAAATTATATAACATTTTACAATAAAAAAATAAGTAAATACTTACACTGCTTATCTTCAGGGGGCCAGAAGAAATAGTACGCAGTGCATCCAAGATTGACGAATAATATCAGCAGTATCAACAATCCAATTACTATATCCAACGTGTCAATGGGTAGTTGATCTTCTTGTGTCTTACAATATCTGACTGATAAGGATTCCACCTGATAACAAAATGATTAACAGCCTTGATAAACAAATATAATTTTCGTAATTAGTTAGTAGGTACAGGTAAGCAAGGGAAAAGGAATTTTAAAGTGGCCAAGTAGATTTTGAGTTACATCGAGTGTTTTGAATATTAAGTATATCATATTAATAATCAAATAATATAAAAATTTCCCTGCATAAACACACATAATTATGATATCTAATACTCGGTTAAAAATAGGCATTTAATGAACAACAATCTTTTAAGTGCAAGTTGGACTAGCGAACTAAAGATTCCGTACAAATAAGCTATTTTTTTGCTATTTTTTTCTTTAAATTACTCTTTTGAATCACTTAAAAATACGTCTTGTTTTATTATTGTGATAGCTGCCAATATTAAAACCACATAAAATCCTATTAATATTAAAAAGGCGAAAGTTTTTATGGATGTTTGTTACTCTTTCACGTAAAAACTACTGAACCGATTACAATGAAATTTAGCACACATATAGAAGGTAACTTGGATTAACACATAGGGTAGGTTTTATCCCGGAAATCCCACGGGAACGGGAACTATGCGGGTTTTCCTTTGAAAACGCGGGCGAAGCCGCGGGCGGAAATCTAGTACTCCATAGTTTTTTTGCTTCATATTAAACTACAAACAAGAATTCTGATATTTAGGCTTTAATATATAAACAAGTTAAACCTACTCCATAGTTTTTTTGCCTACTATATTAAACTACAAACAAACATTAAAATTTTTATACTCTTCCCTATAATCCTACTAATATTATAAATGCGAAAGTTTGTATGGATGTATGGATGTTTGTTACTCTTTCACGTAAAAACTACTGAACCGATTACAATGAAATTTAGCACAAATATAGAGGGTAACTTAGAATAACACATAGGATAGGTTTTATCCCGGAAATCCCACGGGAACGGGAACTATGCGAGTTTTTCTTTGAAAACGCGGGCGAAGCCGCGGGCGGAAATCTAGTACTAAATAAACGAACTTACCTGTAACCCATACCCCTCATGTATACTAGCGTTGAAGCATTCTCTCAAAGCAGTCACAGTCAGTTCGGTCACATTCGCATGAGACATGTTCAGGCCACAGTGCTGTGTGCCACAGACGCCCCTGTGTAGTTTCGTGTGCTTGTAGTTATGGTAGTAGTGTGAGGAGAAATTCTGCAATAAATACATATTATTTGACATTAAGTAAATGTTGACAATATTAAAAAAAATGGTGAAGACGATTGCAGTTCAAAATGTAACAATGAAAAAAGAATGTTCCAATTCTGTCTCATGTTTTTTTTGCCTACTCTATGGACAAAGCACTGTATAAGTATTAAGGGCCGATTTTTCAATGCTTGGATAAAATTTATTCGTCGAATAATGTATAAAACTACCATTTTAAAAACGTATTCTAATTGCCCGTATTTGACAGTTTACGTGACATTTTAATATTATCGTGTAATACTTTATTGGACGGATAAGTTTTATCCAAGCATTGAAAAATCAGCCCTTAGTGTACAGTCTAAATTCGTGTCTTTAATATTACACAAATCTTTATAATGCTACTTATTACCTTTTTTGGATAAAATCGGGTTTTGAAATCGATAAAAATTAAAAATATTCAAACTACCGTCATGTAAATAAAAAGAGCGTGTGAGCCAAGCACACGTGTCAGAAGTGAAACTTCTTTGGCAAGATTGAAAGATACCAAAATCGTCGCCTTAGTCCATGACGTGACGGTATTGTCATGACCTTGAAATTTTACTCTCAATGCGCATAAAGAAGTTACACTTCAAAAACTTAAATGCGATTTATTCCTTTTTAAAACGAGTTTTAAGCCCGTTAAAATTACCTTAATATACTGATACAATGGTGTATCATCTTCCAGCAGCTCCATATCAACTATACAGTACACAGCATCTTTGTCCTTGAGACATTTGTCGAAGTCATCCAGCTCGGAGAGAGCAGGCATGGAACTGTAGTCGAATACATCCCGGGTTTCTATGGAGAAATGTTTATTTTTTAGTAAAGTCTTATCAATAAAAGTCGGTGATTCGAAACCCAGCAAACAATTTATTAAGAAAATCAGTAGTGACGAAATAATTTAATTTTTTAGAAAAAAAATGGAATTATGTTGTAATAGATATTTATTTTTAAATACATATTATATTTTCTAGTGTGCCACACATATAATATTGTTATGTTTTTGTGTCATCTATGCTAATATTATAAAGCTGAAGAGTTTGTTTGTTTGTTTGAACGCGCTAATCTCAGGAACTACTGGTCCGATTTGAAAAATTCTTTCGGCGTTAGATAGCCCATTTATCGAGGAAGGGCTTTACACATCATGCTAAAACTAATAGGATCGGAGCCACGTGGGTGAAACCGCGGGGCGGGTATGTTATTGCTATAAAATATTATTATTATGCTATGTTTATAGCAATAACATACAATATCATTTATGAACGTCGATACTTAAAATAAACTGTTTTTCGTGGGAGTTTAAAAAATTCCGTCTAGTCACATCAAAATTGCAAAGCAGAAGTCTAATTTCAAGATGCTATGGCACTGTTTGTAATAATAAATAAATTTTTATTGTTTTTCTCAAACGTATTTGAAGTGATTTTTCTTACATAGATAGACTTAGTTAATTACGACTATAAGATAATGTATTCATACATCCAACACTAAAAATATAAATTAAAAATTCATGATTTTTTATGGAAAAAAACACGTTTTTGCAAATTTTAAGTTTTGAGATGAGAATTTGTAATCTGATACAATCGACTCTAATGTTTTCTCATATTATAAATTTACTAGCTTTCGGCACGCGGCTTCGACCGCGTTGTCTAAAATTTAACAAATTATATACTAAAACCGTGCTCTTGAGCTCTATCTATTAAAAAAAAACTGCATCAAAATTCGTTGTCTAGTTTTAAAGATCCTAGCATTAACACATACAGAAATTAGGACAAACGCGGGAAGCGACTTTGCTTTATACTATGTAGTGATTATTAAAAACTAGTTTTATTAAACAACTAGCTGTGCCTCGCGGATTTACCCGCAGTGCTCCACCCTTGTTGGTCTTAGCGTGATGATTATATACTACTAGCGACCCGCCCCGGCTTCGCACGGGTGCAATGCTGATACTAAATACACTACAGAAAAACTGTGAATGTTGTATATAAAAACATAGCGGCCCGCTCCGGCTTCGCACGGGTATAAAATATATAGCCGGGCGGCCGGCCCGTACCGCCGCAAACACTACGTCCCGCAATTTTTAAATCTGTAATATCTTCGAAAATATTCACTTAAATCATACGGTGTAAAGGGCCATATAGATCTATATTAAATGAACAATGTGTTCAAGGTATTTAATTGGTTAAGGATTAATGCTGTATTGGTTAAAATCGCTTCGAAAATTAGCCATTATTTGTTGTAAAAAGTAAATGACAAAAAAAAGTTATTGTGGGTTATTCATAAGAGATAGACATATACCATCGCGGACTTTTCTGTAGACCTTTTCAATGTGTATAATACTTAGTACATTATTTTGATAAAACTCGTAGGGTTCAGCCTGCGTTTGCAATGTAAGCGGAAAAAGTGTAATTTTTTACGACATCACATTAGAAACCTCAAAAATAACAGTACTTCTCCACTATTTAATGGGTGTTATTATACATATAAACCTTCCTCTTGAATCACTCTATCTATTAAAAAAAAACCGCATCAAAATCCGTTGCGTAGTTTCAAAGATTTAAGCGTACCTACAAAGGGACATAGGGACAGAGAAAGCGACTTTGTTTTATACTATGTAGTGATATAGCCTATAGGCTATGGCATCTGACACGTGTGGTCGGCATACACGCTCTGAGAGACAGATTGATTCTTGAGGAAGTTTTCTACGAAGCGAGCGACACTGGGAGCGAAAAGCTAGTGATATTACATATATATCATATAAACAGATATCTCTGCTACATTTGTTCGAAATACTCAAAAACTGTTTCACCAATTTTCATTCTGTTTTCACCAATGGATAGATGAGTTCTCGAAGAAAATTTAAGTATTTGTTAATCTTTAAACAACATTGAACATGGACAAAGCCGTCGGAAAGTTATTACTATGATTTCACACGTTGATCGATTACTCAGTAACTATATAAGTTAGGTAACTTGATATCGAAAAAGGCCTGTAGTTACATCATATTTTAGAATCTAGCTTGCAATCCTTTCTAGATTTCAAAAGTGTAACTAACTTGTTTAATCTGGGCTTAACTTAATCTGCCGTTAATCTATGATTAACTTTTCTGATATCAATTTCTAAGTTATGTACATATTTTGAAATGTTACCTAGTATTCTAATTTCTTACAACGAAAATTTTATTGAAATTTAGAAATTGAAAATGACACATTTTTTCAGTTAACATTCAATAACAATACTAGATGTGCCCCGCGGTTTTACCCGCATATCTCCGCCATTATGGTTAACGTGATGATAATAATATATAGCATTATAGCCTTCCTCGATAAATGGGCTATCTAACACTGAAATAATTTTTCAAATCGGACCAGTAGTTCGCGAGATTAGCACGTTCAAACAAACAAACTCTTCAGCTTTATAATATTAGTATAGATTAAACCTACTACGATTAACCACTTAACCTAGGTTTACATTCATGCCATTTCACCATCGCAATGCAACGCAAGTGCATTTCCGATCAAACCTGTTATTTGAAATAACTAGAAACTATAAACAACGTTTTGTTTGTAAATAAACGAGCTAATATTATAAAGGTGCAGAGTTTGTTGGTTTGTACGTGCTAATCTCAGGATCTACTTGTCCGATTTGAAAAATTATTTCGGTGTTAGATAGCCCATTTATCGAGGAAGTCTATTATGCTATATATTATTATCATCACGTTAACCATAATGGCGGAGAAATGCGGGTAAAACCGCGGGGCACATCTAGTATTGTTATTGAATGTTAATTGAGAAAATGTGTCATTTCCAATTTCTAGTTTTCAATAAAATTTATGAAAACAATATTTTTTGTTGTTAGAAATTAGAATAATATGTATCATTTCAAAATATGTACATAACTTAGAAATTGATATCAGAAAAGTTTATCATAGATTAACGGTAGATTAAGTTAAACCGAGATTAAACAAATTGGTTACACTTTTGAAATCTAGAAAGGATTGCAAGCTAGATGCTAAAATATGATGTAACTACAGGCCTTTTTCGATATCAAGTTACCTAACTATATAGTTACTAAGTAATCGATCAATGTGTGAAATCATAGCAATAACTTTCCGTCGGCTTTGTCCACGTTTTTTAAAGATTAACAAATACTTAAATTTTCCTCGAGAACACATCTATCCATTGGTGAAAACAGAATGAAAATTGGTGCAACAGTTTATTAGTATATCGCGAACAAACGGTAGAGATCTTTGTTTTATAATATGACTAGCTTTTCGCGCCCGGCTTCGCTTGCTTCGTAGAAAACTTAACAATTTGTATGCTAAAACTTTCCTCAAGAATCAATCTAACTCTCAGAGCGTGTATACCGAGCACACGCGTCAGAAGTGAAACTTCTTTCGCAAAATTCAAAGATAAGTACCAAAATCGTCGCCTTACTCCATGACATGATGGTATTGCCATGATATTACGACCTCCAAATTTTACTCTCAACGCGCTTAAAGAAGTTTCACTCGAAATCCGTTGCATAGTTTTAAGGGTCTAAGCATACATAGGGACGGACAGACACGACAAAGAATTTGTTTTAATACTATGTAGTTATTATATTATAATAATATTGTTTAGTCTAGGCTGATAATGAAATGTCTGATTTCAACAATTAGTTGAAATGTAGCTAATGTTGTTAATAGATACTGTTTTTATTGTATTTTTTCTTTTGTGCGTGAGTTTGTCACGGAAATCCTAAAGGGCGGGACTGATTTTAATAATTTTGATTGCTAAAACGATGTTCTGTCTCGTCAATAAGTGGTATTAAAATACTTTACGACATACAGATGTTTTTTTGTGCATTTTGTGTTTTTAGCATTCAAATGCAATAAGAACTAAAAATGCTGAATAATAATACCATATTGCCTTTATAATAATATACTAGCTTTCCGCCCGCGGCTTCGCCCGCGTTTTCAAAGAAAAACCAGGATTGTTCCCGTTCCCGTGGGATTTCCGGGATAAACCTATATATATATAATATATATATATATATATATATATATATATATATATATATAACCTATCCTATGTAGTATGTTCAGTAGTATTTGCGTGAAAGAGTAACAACACAAACATACACATCAGCCTCACAAACTTTCGCATTTATAATATTACTAGGATTATGTAGAAATAATATTTTTATTGAGATAAAGCCATAATCTAGGTTATCATCTATCAGTATGCGTAAGTTTTATCTTAATCTGTACAATGGTTCGTGCGTGACCGAGGCTTTTATTTCTTTTTATTTAGGTTACATTGCATCTTCTTGTGTTTGATATTACGCGAGCATTAAGTAATTAATTACTTTTTAACGGATTTTAAACGTGATTTATTCAATTATTTTTACTAATGAAAAATTCGCAATGTAAAAATAGGTACTCATTAGTGGAAAAACATTGTAGAAATAATAAATTTCTTTCTTTTAAAAACACTTCGAAAAAAGGCAGAGTTTTTGATTTTTTAAATGTTTGTTATCTCATGCCTTTTCCTAACCTTCAAAAGAGTGATTTAAACCATTATTTTTTATGTTGGTATACCTATATTAACTTAAGAATAAAGACGATTTACCAAAGTATGGACCTTATACCCTATTTTCACAAATACATTATTCATAATAAATTTTACACACCTAGTAAATCTGAGAAATATGTTTACATTGATCATTAATCAAAATAAAATATAACAGAATATTTCAAATAGAGCCGGGGCGCGCAGCTAGTCTACTATAAAGTAATTTATAATTTCCTATCATTAATATATAATAAATTATTATATTGTCTGTCGGAGGTCACATAATAATTAATGACGTCATAAAAATAAATTGCTTCATATTTTCAATCATAAAGTTCATCTTTTTGTGTAATTGTTATATAATTAATAAATAATAAATAATATGTACTTTAATGTTTTTCTCTACTGAATAAAGAAGGATATGTTTTGGAACAAAATAAACCACGATTTAAAACAACTTTTCTTTAGACACATGTAATAAAATTGTGTAATACCAATGTTAATACATTATTAATGTGTTATTAAAAATATGTATTATAAAAATATGACATGAAAGCAAAAGACTCAAAAAACCTTATATGAAGAGCTTAATATATCTCTAAGCAAAGAACCCAATGGTCCTTAAAAATCCGGTCAATAATTAAAAAATAAGATATGTTATATTATTAAATTATTACAGTCTTATAATACATAATTTAAAAACAATAGACACAAATTTAAAGACATAGACACAACAAGTACAAATAAATTATAAAAAATGTCGATTTAACAAAATGACATCTAACATACCTAGGCTACGAGGCCTTAAAACATAAACCTCTTATTATGTAATAGGTATGTGTTTAAATGTAATATGTATTTTCAAACAAAAATTTAACTGTATAAAATATAATAAAATAAACTTTAAGAAGAATACATAGAGATTTTCCCGCCAATTCGTCTCGTTAGAAATTTCCAGAATCCGGAGTAAAGAAAAAGTTTTTTCATTAGTACTTTTAAAAGTTCAAATATTTACTTTGTATGTATGTCCCTTTTTATAATGTTATGTGTCTTTAATTGGGAAAACGTTAGATATAACATATTATAGTTAATATTTTTCTTGATAATCAATCTCTTTGAAAAGCAAGGAAAAACAAGAAAAACAACCTATATGACTTACGCGGAAGCAATAGTGCATCCCAAAATATTCGTATTAAGCACTTTTTAACGGATTTAAAACGCGATTTATTACGTCCACCAATAATCAAGATCAGCGTATTTTACTTAGCATTCAAGAGGTCGTTATATGTATGCGAAATAAATCGATTTAAAAAACCGTTAAATTTTTCAATTCCCTTTAAATTTGATCGTCTCTCAAATTCCGCTGTATCTAGGTCATATTTCATTAGAGATAAAACGAAATAAAATACTATCAACGTTCGATTTATTAAACAGCTATATTACAGAATGACAAATTAAATGAATAAATCGCGTTTAAAATCCGTTACAACTCCAATTCCTAAATATTCTCCTCAATAATATTTACCATAATGACTCCTAAATTCTACTAAAACTAGAACATGTTTTATTAAATTATTCAAAATTTGAAGCAAATCCATGCAGTACTTTTGCAGTTTAGCCCGAACATAAATACAGACAAATAGACAAACAATCCTATCGCTATATTTTTGCTTCGATATCGATTGTAGATCACCAAATATTATTTTAAAGTAACCAATGTACAGTTTTGACTTTCCTACGATGTTATAATATTATTATAATATACATATTATGTATAGATAAATAAAATACATACCAATATTATAACTATTATTTTGGGCGAGAACACTAACAGCACATAGGGCCAGCCACCACATTTTGCTACGAACTATCGACTAAGCTAGCGAACCTACAATTCAAACGGGGATAGGACCATAGCTAAAACTTTACGAAACCAGAGACAAATAAATGCAATTTTTATTAGACAAATAAAGTAAGGTCTATGGTTATGAAATTAAGGTTATAGTGATGTGAGTGAAATTATGCAATGTATTTTAGCTATGTACTTTTTACGTATGCTTATATGAGTAAGGGCATGCTCTAGTTTATTGTTTAAAATTTATAAGTATGCTGTATGTTGCTATATAAATAAAGTAGCTTACCGCCCGCGGCTTCGCCCATTTTGTCTAAAACCTAATAAATTATAAAACCTTCCTCTTGAATCACTCTATCTATTAAAAAACCGCATCAAAATCCGTTGCGTAGTTTTAAAGATTTAAGCATACATAGGGACAATGGACATATAGGGACAGAGAAAGCGACTTTGTTTTATACTATGTAGTGATTGGGTATTAAATGAAGACTTTTTTTTTGTAAATTATTTACTAATAGAATCTGAATCTGAAATTAAAACCTTCTGTACATTGTTTTGGTACCTTATGGTCCTTTAAATTGATTGATGCAACGCATAAAACAGTGTGAAAAAAGTAAAAATAAATGTGAATATTTTAAAGTTAACTTTGACCTCAGAGGCGGATTTTCTTGCAACTCTACTACGATATTTTTTTGAAATAAAATGAACTATGGGTTTTATTTCTTTCAACGTCTATAAAATTAATGCATACATGCTTTAATGAAACTAATTCCACTTTCTTTAACATGCCTTAAGATGAAGGACCGGTTTACCACTGATGTTGTCCCTGATAGCCTATTTAACACTTTTTTACCTAAATTTTCATACATTATTTGCACTTTACTAACAGATAAGCTATACAGAACATATTATCTAGAAGATGACTAACATTGAATTAACATTAACAAAAGTGAAGTCTATCCTTAGGATGCGCAACTGACTTGTTTCTTTCAAAACCAACTTTAACAGACATTTAAAAAAAGTTTAAATTTTATAATACTTAGTAACTTCTGTCACCATACTCTATTACAATATAAACCAATCAATTTGTCACGGTGTTCATTGATAAATCGTAACTACGCAGTAACGTAATCATATTGCACATTCGTGTTTCAGATGACTGTTTAGTATCTAGATTCAGTATTATTTTATGCGTTGTAAATACAAAAGCGTGATTGTTTGTCTTTTTTTCACGTTCCATCAAAATAAGTCCAGTAGTTTTTATGTGAAAGTCGGACGTGAAAACTAAAAAAAGTAGGTGTAGTTTTTTTAGTTTTCATTCTAGTAGTTCTAAAATTGAAATGTTGTATAATTGTATTATATTATGTGTTTACATATTTTTATTTTCTTTGCCTGTATAAGGTGATTTTTTTTAATTAATAATATCAATGTCGATACTAATAATATAAAGACTAAGTTTTTTGGTTTGTTTGTTGGAACGCACTGATATCGGGAACTATTCTACCTTAATTATTTCACCGTTGGATAATATGTACGTAATTCTTGAGTCAGTAGGTTAGGTTTAAACAATGTTTATTATGTGAAAGAAGATAGATGCAATTATGTGTTGATATAGACCATTATAAATAAACGATGAAATGTTTTGTATGCACAAAATAATTGTCACATACACGAATGATTATAATTAAGAGCAATTCGACGAAGAGTTTCGTGTCATTGGTACGAGTGCAAACAAACGCATTGGTGCGTGTCGCGTCCGTTGCTTCATTGAGCTGCAGCGTGTGAACACACTTGCGCGGGAAAACGCGCTTTATAATAAACTAGCGACCCGCCCCGGCTTCGCACGGGTGCAATGCTGATACTAAATACACTACAGAAAAACTGTGAACGTTGTATATAAAAACATAGCGGCCCGCTCCGGCTTCGCACGGGTATAAAATATATAGCCGGGCGGCCGGCCGGTACCGCCGCAAACGCTACGTCCCGCAATTTTTAAATCTGTAATATCTTCGAAAATATTCACTTAAATCATACGGTGTAAAGGGCCATATATATCTATATTAAATGAACAATGTATTCAAGGTATTTAATTGGTTAAGGATTAATGCTATATTGGTTAAAATCGCATCGCAAATTAGCCATTATTTGTCGTAAAAAGTAAATGACAAATAAAAGTTATTGTGGGTTATCCATAAGAGATAGACATATACCGTCGCGGACATTTCTGTAGACCTTTTCAATGTGTATAATACTTAGTACATTATTTTGATAAAACTCGTAGGGTTCAGCCTGCGTTTGCAATGTAAGCGGAAATAATGTAATTTTTTACGACATCACATTAGAAACCTCAAAAATAACAGTACTTCTCCACTATTTAATGGATATTATTATACATATAAACCTTCCTCTTGAATCACTCTATCTATTAAAAAAAACCGCATCAAAATCCGTTGCGTAGTTTCAAAGATTTAAGCGTACAAAGGGACATAGGGACATAGGGACAGGGAAAGCGACTTTGTTTTATACTATGTAGTGATACTAGCTGCTCCGCGTGGTTTCACCCCCGTGGCTCCACTCCTGTTGGTCGTAGCGTGATAATACATAGCCTATAGCCTTCCTCAATAAATGGGCTATCTAACAGCGAAAGAATTTTTCAAATCGGACCAGTAGTTCCCGAGATAAGCGCGTTCAAACAAACAAACAAACAAACTCGTCAGCTTTATAATATTAGTATAGATTTACAATAAAAATACAAAAATAAAACAGAAAAAAATATACCGAACCTCCTCCTTTTTTGAAGTCGGTTGAAAAGATCGTGTGTGCCGAGCATACGTGTGAGAAGTGAAACTTCTTTGACAAGATTCAAAGATACCAAAATCGTCGCCTAACTCGGTAACGTGAGGGTATTGCCATGACGCGACCTTGAAATTTTACTCTCAACGCGCTTAAAGAAATTTCACTTCAATAATCTAAAAGTTAAGATAATGATGAATACAAACACTGACTTTAATTTATTTATTCTTTTTTCTTCACAATAATAAATATTTTTTTCTAAGAATATAATAAAAACGCATGTCATTGGTACGTGTGCAAACATACGCATTGCTGTGTGTCGGGTCCGTTGCTTCATTGAGCTGCAGCGTGTGAACACACTTGCGCACAAACTAAAAAGGTTTCAAGAACTCCGTTCTTTTAATTTTCATAAAAAAAAGACGTGTGGCACTCGGGGACTGCCGCGGTAAAGCTATTGCATAGCATGCCTTCAAGCCACACCTCCGTGCCCGTCGGAGTGGGGAGCGTGAGGTTTTTTTTCGTTACGGAATTTCTCGATTCGGTCCCCGCGCTCAAGGCCCGCGATAGAAGCTATGCAATAGCTTAAAACTTTTTAATCAAGTTTTTCAATCAAAAATCATCTATTTTTACGTGTTATCTTGAATTTCGCGCTTAAATATAATAATACAAGCACCTTTACAATTGTATTATAACCAAGCGCAAAATTCTCCAGAAAACAGAGGAATACTCAGAAAATATTCATCATTCATACTAATGTTATTCGCGCCAATTTTCCGGTATCGCGCTAGTGTATACACAGCGTAACGTAACGAGTTTTTATTTTAACCTACATTATAAATGTGAAAATTTCGCATTGCCCAATGTGACATGTTGATTAATACATCCTTATGTTTAATCTGTATTGGGTTATGTATATAACATTTGTATGTATGTTATGTGTAACTAAACTTCTCCAAAACGGCTTGACCGAATACAATGAAACTTTTTTGTGTTTAGGTTTGAGAATAGGTGGTCAACTATTTTTTAAGGCTGTTTGTTGCTTGACTATGTGATATAGAACATCATTGAAAAAAAAGCAACGCTATGATATAAGATCTACACTTTAACAGCCTCCTTACTGTCCTTAAAAATATCATAATCCTAAATATCTTAAAATAATAATCATTGCTTTTTCTGGAAAAATACGAAACATATTGAGAAAAGTAACTTTGAACGTAAAGAAAATCGATCATTATAAGATATGAAATGCATTCTCCAATACCCAAAAAAGTCACTTTATTAAATCGCTATTTCCTACAAATACATATCAATAAAAACACCAAAGCTTCAAAAAACGGGTGCCGAGCAACGCCTAACTACACTTTAATACTAGTCTAGAATCAAACTTTAATAGTTAAACGCACGTTATATATTCACAAGCTTAACTCGAAAGTGCTGAGTAAAACTAAGTTTTTTTATCATGCGAGCATCTCGTGACAAGTGTAAGCCGGATTACAACTTACCCAACTTGGATATAACTTGCGAACTGCATTAAAACTTGTAATTTAGCCGTTTATTCTAAGTCAAAGAATTCTTACAAGCCTGTGTCTATGAGGATAACTTTTCCTATAATAATCCTACTATTATAAATGCGAAAGTTTTAGTTTGTTTGTTACTCCTTCACGCAAAAACTGCTGAACCGATTTTTATTATATTGGCACACACATAGAGGGTAACTTGGTTTAACACATAGGATACTTTTTATCCCGAAAATCCTACAGATCGGGAACTATGCGGGTTTTATTTGGCTACGCGGGCGAAGCTGCAGGTGAAAAGCTAATATTAATATATAGGTAATATACTAACATCCATACATACGCACAAACTTTAGCATTCATAATATTAGTAGTACGTCTGTATTTTTGAAAAAACTAAAAACTAGAGAACAGATTTTCATGCGATTTTCACGGATATATTTAGAACTAGCTGGTCTTAGCGTGATGATAATATAGGCATAGCCTTCCTCGATGAATGGGCTATCTAACACCGAAAGAATTTTTCAAATCGAACCAGTAGTTCCCGAGATTAGCGCTTTCAAACAAACAAACTCTTCAGCTTTATAATATTCGTACAGATGTTCCAAATTAGTATTATAGTTGATTAATCACAATTTTTTACCTAGGTATGGGTAAATTTTATCATGACGTCACATTTTTCAAGTTACTAGTTTCTTCAATCATGTTTTCTTGAGTACATGCATTATTTCTTTGTTCATAATAATGATTTCCAAACCTTTTACTTAAACTTATAGCTGCAAGGCATATTTATAACTTAGTTAACTTAGGCAATTACTTATGTGCTTTTCTTTTTTCGATATGGAATTCTTTCGTAACCAGCACTTCGATTTGACATTGTAAAGTATTTTAACATTTAAATAATTGATATGTTGAAAACTTATTTTGACTCAAATCGAAATCGTTATTTTTGTGTATGTATACCTGTATATTGTAAAATAAATTATACAGGTAGGTCATTAAAATATAACTTTTTTTTATTTAGGGAATAAAGGTCTAGGAGACACTAAGAAATCGTTAAAATCATTACAATCATTTCGGCGAAATAAAATACAAATATTGAAAATGTCTACACATTCTTCAAAGGCTTGCTATTTTATTAGGAGAAAAAACCTAGATTCCTACATTCCTGTCTAAGGTACACAGAAAGGCATCTTCCAGTACTTTTTAGTTTTTAATTAGTTTTCGCTACCAACACTATTTAAATTGCAATCTGTACATTAAAACACTGTTACGACTTTTATTCGTATTAGTATTTAGCTTTTTAAGTGATAAAATATTGAATTGAATTTAACAGTATTTAAATCTATGCGTATACACGCATAGATTTAATATATCTATATTATATACATAATATAGATATATTGACGGCCGTAATAATAAAATAAACAAAACAAAGTACAAGCAAGCAGATTATTAGGTAGTTAGGTACCTATTACTTCCTTTAAAATAATGTGTTAAGTTGAAAGTAAAAAAACATGATGATTTCCTACCATTTATTGCGATTCAGAAGTTAAGAATGATAGGTCTCTAAGATGAAATTACTTTATTGATGCATAAAAAATACATACAACTCAATAACTTCATAATAATGTTTTCGAACGTTAAAATAATTTAACCCGAAACTTTTAACATTGGTCCAAAAGGCCGGCACGCGTACTTGTAATTCAGAACGTGACCATTGGAGGGTTAAGGGAAACCAATTATAATCTGGATTCAAGATGTCCTTAGGGCTTGGTCCTTTTTGTTAGTGTTTAATTCTTTTCTTCTTAGTATATCCTACTAATATTATAAATGCGAAAGTTTGTGAGGATGGATGTTACTCTTTCACGCAAATACTACTGAACCGATTACAATGAAATTTCGAATGTAAGTAGCTGAAGGCCCACATAACACACAGGTGACTTTTTATCCCGGAAATCCCACGGGAACGTGAATTATGCGGGTTTTTATTTGACGCGGGCAAAGCCGCTGGCGGAAAGCTAGTTTTATATATGGGTACTAATATTATAAAGCTGAAGAGTTTGTTTGTTTGAACGCGCTAATCTCAAGAACTACTGGTCCAATGTGAAGAATTCTTTCAGTGTTAGATAGCCCATTTTTGGAGGAAGGCTATATTTGTAATCTAAGGGCTATATAATATCATCACGTTAAGACCAACAGGAGCGGAGCAATGCGGGTGAAACCGCGGAGCACAGCTAGTATATTATATAAAGAAGAATATTTATTTGAAGAATATTAATTTTTACTTAATATTGTCCTAAAAACAGTTTTTACTTTTTATGGTACCCTATAAAGCGAAATAAACGCGAGCGAAGCGTGGCGAACCTCATGTATTACTAATTTGTTAAGGATTAATCTAATTAGGCTAGTGGAGTGAACCATTACGCATCACCAAGCATTGACTAATAATCAAGATCGAGATATCATTGCAAATATATATAGCTGTTGGACTGTCTGTTTGTGTTACAAATTGTAAAATGACCTTTTGATGGTATTTGTGTATTGACAATGTATGTGCGTATACTACTTACGTAGTAACTATTTAGTAATCTGTGATACTAAAATAGTTACTACGTATAAAACAAAGTCGCTTTCGGCTATTGTATTAAACCTTTTAAAGTATAAATGTATGCATGTGGTGTTTACCTACCTAAAATTGTACACTTAGTTTTAAGATTAATTTTATGTATACTTGTTTATTTTGTGTAACAATTACTGGTAAACCTTTGAATAAATAAAATAAAATAAAACTACGCTACGGATTTTGATGTGGTTTTTTAATAGATAGAGTTATTCAACAGGAAGCTAAACGCCACTAGATCGCTAGTTAACATAAAAAAGAACAAATAAATCACGTTTAAAATCCGTAAAATAACTTGAATTTCAAGAAATTAAATGTTCATTACTAACTTAGCTAGTGTCACTGTCACATTGAACTGCTCCTACTAATTGTTCTCTAGAGAAATTTGTGAGTTTTTTCAGTAACTATCGAGAATTACCAATGGAATTCGAGACCAAAATTCGAATAAATTTTTATCTCAATTGGTTCACTTTTGGTCTGTCTAAATGAAGTTTAAAATGTGTGGTTTAGAAAGCAATAGATCGTGTGTAGAATGAATAAAATTTAAGTGAGTTTGGGATTTTAAAAAACGTTTTTTTATAAAAGCTCCGAGATAAAAATTTATAAATGTAGTAGTAGGTACTTTATATTACCTATCTATACTTTATTATCTATACTTTATTTTCTATACTAATATTATAAAGCTGAAGAGTTTGTTTGTTTGTTTGAACGCGCTAATCTCATGAACTACTGATCCGATTTGAAAAATTCTTTCGGTGTTAGATAGCCCATTTATCGAGGAAGGCTATAGGCACGCTAAGACCAACAGGAGCGGAGCACTGCGGGTAAAACTGCGGAGCACAGCTAGTTACCTATATTACTCAAAAGTATCGTAGTTTTTTCTGGGGAAATAAATTATGTAAAACTAGATTAACCCTCAATTCACTACGTGAAATTTGCTAACATAAACAGCTTCCATGAGTCCACTGGACTCATATATTTTCTTAGCGTGGTTTTTTCAAATAAAACTCTTTTTTTTATTAATTTTTTTTTATTATTATTTTTAAATGTTTATTAAGGCACTACAAAAAATAACAAAACTGGATAAACTTCTGAAATACTCTTAAAAATAAAAAAAACTTATTCTAACAGTCTTAAAAAACAGAGTTATTTTCAAAGCCCTACAATAATAACAAATATTTTTAACTAATAACTCTTTTTAATTTTATAAGACTTCTAAAGGAATACAAAACCGAAAATAAACAACAAAAATGTACGCTTTTAAACAACAAAAAAAAACGTGCAATGGGGTATTACCACCGATTACAGGCAACGACGGCATACCTTTTTTGAGCAACTCAAACATACAGGCTTCAGACATCTAGTGCATAAATATGCAGTCTTTGTTCTCTTTTTGTAATTAAATAGATAACAATACTTTCTTTCTGTCCTAGGTAACTTGTTCTTCGTCAGTCTCATCATTCATAATTTGTGTGATCCATGATTCCAAAACAGAATCCGCCTGGTCTTCATTCATATTTACAACTTTATGTTGTTTTAGATCCATTTTACAAACCTACAACAACAACAAAAATTAAAATACATATTTTTATATCATTAATACGACAAATAAGCAACATTTAAGAATCGTAACAAATAAATAAAATATTACTTAATTCACTAGTATGAGTCCATGGGACTCACTCGACGTAATAACTTACCAATTACGCAGCGCAGGCGCACGTCCTCTCGCTACCGCGGTGCCCGCGTCACTGCAGGAAGGTACTGAGACGGTGGAGGAAATAAGTCACTAGGGGAAAAAATTATAATAGTTTGAAAGTTCGATGTGAGTCCAATGGACTCAGGTAGTGAATTAAGGGTTAAGTGGTTTTTGGGTTTATCCATAATTAAATAATAATGAAAATTAAATCTTTCTGCTTTATGTACTTTATTTATTTACCTTAAAATAAATAACACTTAACCTCCTTTAAGCATTTTAATTATTCTAAAAATACCTCAATAATTTACAATAGTCCTTCCTATGTTTCTACGCAAATTTGAAAAGCTAATAAATATTTATTCTTGCAAATATTTATTCAATATTAAACTACCTACTATATTTGTGTTCTAACATTTTGAAGTTACAAAGCAGTTAAGTTCAGAAATTAACGTAAATATAAAACATCCCTATTCATATTGATTTTGCCTTTCAACTAATTTTCTGTATAAGCAAAACAAAACTACAGGGTGATCTATTTATTTGAATTATTTATCTTTATTTAGAGTTAACTTGTTTGTTATCTAAATATAATAGTAGATAACATATAAACAACATTGGATTGTTTGAAATTGAACTATGATTTTATTAACTGCAAATTAATAAGAACAATATAAAAGGTATTGCTAGAAATGTAATTTAAAATACTACTACGTTAAGGCATGGGCAGAAGTTAGTTACTTTTAATGTGCCAATTTTTAAAACACAGCTTTATAAGCAAAATGAGTAGGTATCCGAACTTATGTTACGATATGTTATACATAAAAAAATAAATTTCATAAAACATATTGTATTCTGAAACATATTAAAATAGTAGTGTAATGAAATCAACATCATTATTAACCTTCCTCCTTCAGCATCTAACAATTACTTTGCAATAAGAATGTAAGATCATCAAAAAAGAATATCTTAAACTAGCTTTCCGCGTTCGTCTTCGTCCGCATTGTAGCAAATAACAAATTATATACTCAAACCTTGAGTCACTTTTTCTATCCCAAACCCACCAAAATCTGTTGCGTAATTTTTAAGATCTATGCATACAGACACACACACTGCAAAAAGCGACTTTGTTTTATACTATGTAGTAAAGATAAGTGCACACTTGAGCAAATAGACTTCTAAAAACAGATTAATTTTGCAACATAAGTGTTCAAAAAATTACACATAACACGAAACTGTTCTTATCATGAAATAAATGCATGTTTTGTAAAACGTACATTCACACATTTGTTAACAAATAATGGCCCAAAATCATATGAGTCATTAATTTCGTAATGTAAAATGGGCTTAAGAGGTTAGTCAAGGCTCCTACTTATAATATACATATTGTAAAAGTTTATTATATACTAGCTGTGCCCCACGGTTTCACCCACATTGCTCCGCTCCTGTCGGTCTTAGGGTGATGATATATCCACCGCCTTCAACAGCCTTCAACCTTCCTCGATAAATGGTAGCCCATCTAACACCGAAATAATTTTTCAAATCGGACCTTAGTTCCTGAGATTAGCGCGTTCAAACAAACAAACTCTTAAGCTTTATAATATTAAGTATAGATTTGAAAATATATGGATGGATGTGTCTTTCAGCCTTTCAGCCAACAGCTCATCAAACTCAAACTCAAACATTTATTTATTCAATTAGACTTCTCTTCACTTTTGAATCGTCATAACATATTTTTAACATTTACCACTGATTCGGTAAGCAGTATCTATGGAGAAGAATCGGCAAGAAACTGCATAGTTGCTAGTATAATCTATACCAAATATGAATGAATGAATAAAATTTGGTACAGATAATACCTAAGACATTTTTATATGTATACGCTGTACACGCTCCAAATTATGTAAGAGCTTTTTGATTTGGAGACAATAGAGCACCATCTCTCTGAGGTGTGCACTAAAATGGACGAAGCCACATTGCCAGGCTAGTTCAAAAGTCATATATCTGGTCGTAAATAGTTTCTAAAAGCGTGGGAATTACCATATAAATTAAGACGTGGCGGTTTTATTGAAGTAAAAAAATAACTTTAACTCTTTGAGTTCAAACGTTCCTCTGCTTTTGGATGGTTTTAGTGGAATAAATTAGGGATATAATTATACTATGCTTTCTGTGTGGTTTTGCGTGTGGTTTAATGGTTTTTGCAATACTTTAAACTTCGAAATATTTAACAAATTACTACTCAAGATTAAAAATAAATCTATTTATTGTTTCATTCTGTGTTTTGTGTTCGCGAATTGTATTATGGTCTACGAAATTTATGGCATAGGGGTAATTTTATGCCAATAATTTAGTTGATGAATGTATATTTACAAAATATTTGAACTCCACTCTACCCACTTACAAATATTTTAATTTTGTATAGACGTTACATTAATACATATTCATTAAATATCTATATACAATCATGTTAAATGAACACTTCTATTATTTTATCAATACAAAATTCAACCAAATCTTATTCTATATCTAATGTCCTTCACCTAAAGCTTCAAATGGCATACATTATTTATAAATGGACTAGTCCGATTTCCCAAGGGCTACAAATTGTTTAAAAAATATCATTCTTTAAAATAAGGTTATATTGGTTGATAAAGTTGTTAGAATTCCCTTAAGGAAAGGGAATTTCCCTTAAGGAAGGGAATTTCGCTTTTCATGGGTAATTATGTACTTTGGAAGTAATTAAGGGTATTTTATTTTGTAATTAATTTAGTTACACGTGTATCGAAAGGGTTAAGGAAAAGTTTTAAATAACTCTGAAATAGATTCGTTTCCAATTCAATATAATTTGATCGTTTTAATGATTCTTGAGAAACTTTTATCATAAATAACGGTGGACGTCGTTATAATGTTCCTTCACAAAGAAATTTAAGCATTAACTTTTATTTCATTGAACACTATATTTAACTTTCTAAGGGTACTAAAATAAACGTAGAAATATAAATAATAGTGTATTAATTCTATTAGTTTAGTACACTCAATATCAAAATCACGCGTTCAACGACTTTTTAAAAACAATTTTGGTGTTAATAACTAAGTACCCTCTTGATGATTTTTCAAACAATTCCATACAGGATTAAAATAAAATAAAAATAATTTGACAAACGAGTTGCAACAGCTGTTTTTACAAAAAAAAAATAGAATTTGTGAATTAATCCTGTTGTTATCTTGAAAGCGTAAGAGACAGACAGAAAGGCTATCGTATTTATTAGTGTGGATTACTAGCTGTGCCCCGCGGTTTTACCCGCATTACTCCGTTCATATTGGTCTAAGCGTGAAAATAATATATTAATAATATTATTGCCTATAGGTAACCATTTTTCAAACCGAACCCGTGGTTCCTGAGATTTGCACATTCAAGCAAACAAACTATTCAGCTTTATAATATTAGTATAGATTAATATCCTATACTTTATAAAGTAAACACTTAAAATATCTTTATTATTCATGTTAATATACTTACATTATAAATTAGACATACATACAAATTGATACCATACATAATGCTACCATACATAACATCAATACATACATTATGGTGTAAAAATGTTTGATACAATCACGTAACGTATCAAGGAAGTGACGCCGGAAGACGACGGAAGCGGGCTTATCTCTCTCTCATTTACACATTGGGTGCGGTGCAAGGTAAGAGCGGGATGTCATGATGTTTATGTTGTTTGTTTAAGTGTGAACAATTACATTTGAAAATACAATGGCTGTATGGGGATACAATATGTGAGTTAGAAGTAATATGGCTATCAAAAATGTAGTAATTAAATTTTGAAAATAATAATTTATCCTTGCCCATTTACATGAAAATGTTTTTTTAATTAGTATATTTCTCATCTAGTCCTAATAATCTAGGGCCTAGGCTCTTCATAAAACCTTTCTTAAACGATAAACCGATGACGAATTAAACGATACGGTGTATGATTCTCTCACCTGATGCTAAGTTAAAATCTGGTCTACGTTGGTACGCACTCCCCAGAAGGTACCCGTTCACTCTACTCTTGAAGTCGAGAGACGATGACGAAAAGTGCAACAAGTACCAGTCCCTAATGGTTCGGATAAAGAATGTAGAGTCGATTATATGACCTTCTCAAAAATTGCACGACTTTTAAATTGTAGGATATTTCAATGTATCTAATACCAGCTGTGCCCCGCGGTTTTACCCGCATTGCTTCGCTCCTGTTAGTCTTATCACGATAATATATAGCCTATAGCCTTCCTCGATAAATGGGCTATCTAACACCGAAAGAATTTTTCCAATCGGACCAGTAGT
>CAJQZM010037070.1:0-24063 GCA_907164665.1 Colias nastes | reverse complement strand
AATAAATTTTATACTAAAACCTTCCTCCTGAATCACTCTATCTATTAAAAAAAACCGCATCAAAATCGCGTAGTTTTAAAGATTTAAGCATACAAAGTGACATAGGGACAGAGAAAGCGACTTTGTTTTATACTATGTAGTGATTTTAAGTATGTATTTTTAGTAAGTTTTCATACTAGATTTATACCACAATAGGTATGTATATGAAATTAGAGGGAAAATAAGAAAGATGGCAATCACTGTACATATTTAATAGAAAAATCATCTACATATTTGTTAAAGATCTATCTATAAGTGAAGTATAATGTCGATAAGAGTGGGCAGATGAACATGTCTATGTTTTTATTATCCATTGAAAAACTGAATGTTTTTGACTTCACTGGGAATCGAATCCAGGACCTGATGGGGTTTGAATACTTTTATTTATTTTAAACATTTTAAATTATTTTGTATGCTAGCATTTTAGGCTAATCATTTACCTTTTAATAAACAAAGCATAATCATTTATTACTAACTAGTATTATTTTTATAACAAAAAAAGGGATCTATAAAACAAGCATCTTGATCTACCTAATACCAAAACACTATAAAGCCACATTTTTATCTCCGCCATGTTATTTGAAACGTAAGAAAAATAATGGTCTATAAATCTCAGACACTATTAGAAATTTTTGTTTGCTTTATATTTTCTTCTTCGGAACTCTCTTGCTATCTTTATTATAAATCGCGCTTTTAATATTTTTCATGAAAATGGAAATTTTTTTGTACGAGATAATTATCAATTATATCATAATGAGTTTTTTTCCGAGTGTAGATAATATTAGATACGAATAACATACTAAACAACAACATAATGTTTCCTATTTTGCCATGAAGTCTTATAAATTTATACCAACCAAGTTAGGTAACTTATGAGGATAATTTATGTTTTCGATACAAAATGATGCTAAAACAGCAGTGCCTATTTTTTCCCCCTTTACTCTTCAGGTCATCTTCATTAAAAAAAAATTGCTTGTGCTTGCGTGCTTTTTTACCTACCATGTTCTATTTACCAACTTCATTAAAAAATATATTTTATTTATTTATTTCTCCCATTTCCAGCATACCTCACAGATCCCAGCATCCTACCCGAGTTAGAAGCCCGATGGGATCATCTTTCGAGTAACATCTTCGAGTATAACGACACTTTACCTCTCAGCCTCCGAACTGCTGTAGCGAATAAGATCAAACAGTTTTATTTGAAAGGCAAACCTGTTAGCGAAGAGACCTTTGGACAGCTAGTACAGGTGAGGAATTCATTTTTTTTTTTTATTGATGAAACGCTTGTGTTTTTTTAAGTTCTGTTTTCGTGACAAAAGTATCCTGCGTTATTCTCCGTAGTTCGATTTATCGAATTGATCCCTCTACAAATAAAAATAGAAAAAATCATAGTTACAATTGCATTATAATAATATAAGAGCCAGTTTCACTACATACAGTTATAACTTTTTTTTTTTGTACATTTTTAATTTTTACTGACCAAAAAAGTAAACAGAAATGTCCCAAAATTGCATCAGGCCATGAATAGAAAAGATCAGAAGAAAAAGCACCGCGAATTCTAATACCAAACCTTTATCTATTCTTTCGCACTTTAAATCACATAATTACTCAAGAAGTGTCGCTTCAGTGAAATTTATTGAAAGTCCCAGAGCGTGCACATAAGTTAAACTAACAGCTGATATTTATAGTAGAGTTATCTAACTGTTGGACGCCAAACAGTCTGTAGAGTGGTATTTTTAGATTATCGTCTAGATTTTAACAGACTGCGAGTGGGAAAATTAGTATAGTGTTAGATTAAGCTTGTTTGTGAAGCATGACATGATAAATGTCAAAAATAAAAATATGGCGGATTTTGGCGCCAAATTTTCCACATTTAGTAATGTGGAGTGGAGTAATGAAAATTTTATAAGCAGATCGCATCTAAAATTTTAATTTTATGAAGTTCAAAAATTCGCATAATATATCCCATCGCCAACTTTACGTCAATATATATTTTAATAACAAACTTCCATTTTCAGAAACTTGTTTAAAATGCTCACTCTATGTACCAGGACTTCTCTTATTTGGCGATTTTTTATGGATTTTGTGTCGTTTTTTTTTTCGTTTTTATTTCTACCCTCCTTTAAAAACATTTTCCCAGGCGCTCGGGGACCGTCTATTCGCAGTAGACGTCGGCAAGATGGTCCAAATGCACGCTTCTACAACGGGACAACCAACCTACTTGTATAGATATTCGCATAGAGCTGAGTTCAGTTTGTCCAAATTGATGACTGGTAGTGATAAGGACTATGGTGAGTTTTTTGTATAAATGCATGCTTATGCATTGCTTCCTATTTGACTGACCGGTTGGCTTGGTAGTGACCCTGCCTTCCAAGCCAGAGGTGGTGGGTTCGATTCCCACCCAGGGCAAATATTTGTGTGATGAACATAGATATTTGCTCTGTATCTGGGTGTTAATTATCTATATAAGTATTTATTTAAAATTATATATTATATAATATGTTTATCAGCCATCTGGTTTCCATAACACAAGCGAAAGCTTAGTATGGGATCAGATCGTGCCGTGTGTGAAAATTGTCCTGGAATATTTATTTATTTTATAAACATTACTTTTTGACACATTGGTGTAGCGAAAGGATTGTGAGTTGGCAGATCTGGAGCTTATTTTGAGAGCAATGTTGCAACGATATTACCCCATCTGACAAATTCGTAATGCTTTTTAAAATAACGTACATCTCAGCTTTACAATTTAAAAAAAATTGTTTCTTTTTATCTATAAAAATAACAACAATACACAACCTCTATAAAAAAAAAAATCTTTTATATTAATACGTATTTTGCCAGGCTATAAAGTGCTAAGTATAAATAATAATAAAAACACTCGCATTTCTTAAACCTCAAAGATATAGTACATTCTATTCATACCTACTACATTAATTTAAACAGCATTCTTCATACTTTCGTCTTTCGAATTAGCTATCTTTACAACATCAGTTTAAAGTTACGTAACAACTAACAAAATATTATGTAAAAGCAATTCAAATTTTAATACAATACTTCAAAAGTCGGGTAAAAGCCGAAAATTAACTTCAAGTCATATTTGCTTCTTATTATAAAACGTTTTCTCTGAAAGCAAAAAGCCTATGCCTAAATTAAAACGGGTGAAATTCATTTGTAATATCAATATGCTCAAATGTGGATTTAGGCTTTGCCCTGGGCCATTATTCTAAGAAACTTTATATGTATAACCGAGTAGCCCCGGGCAGGTTTATATAAGATTCTTAACAGAGAGTTTTACATGTAACTACCTAACTAAATATCGGAAATTTTGTATATTTCCATAGTTGCAAGCCTAAACTAAGTAGGTATATTTACATTTTCCTATACGGATATTTATATCATATCTATGATAAGGTCGATAAAACTTAATTATAACTATATCATTCTAAATTAATAATTCCATTTTTACCAAGAATATTTATCAAGAGATTGTCCGAAAATAACAGAGGAATTTACATTGAGGAAATCGCTATTTTAAAATTATTGTTTTTTATATAGCGTCTTTTCCTCAATATAAAATACTCTTTTCATAAATGATTACAATGTAACTTACGAATACATTAACAAATACCAAGAAGACAAATACTTTTACAACTAAGTATGTCTCCATAAACGAGTATATTGTCATAAAATCTACTTTTCGATCCACCCGGTGTACTTTAAAAACATTTAAAATAATGTAGAATATAAAGTATGGCAATGTGTATTATACATACCTATTCATCATCACTACATAGTATAAAACAAAGTCGCTTTCTCTGTCCCTATGTCCCTTTGTATGCTTAAATCTTTAAAACTACGCAACGGATTTTGATGCGGTTTTTTTTAATAGATAGAGTGATTCAAGAGGAAGGTTTTAGTATATAATTTATTAGGTTTTAGACAAAGCGGGCGAAGCCGCGGGCGGTAAGCTAGTCTAAGATAAAACAATGTAAATAATAATTAAAAAAAAACCTTTTATCCAGGCGTAAGTCACGCGGACGACGTGCTTCTAATATTTAACTTCGAATCAACACCGGCTTCCTCCAATGTACCCGACAGCAAGATAAGAGAAGCTCTACTTGATATGGTTTACAGTTTTGCTAGTACTGGGTAAGTTCATTTTTTATTTGTAGAAATATGTACCTACAATAACTAGAATCATTTTTAATGATAATGGTAACTATGGCTTTCACTTTATTTTTTCCCAACTCCTTGTAATAGTTAGGTAGGTAATTAATATACAAATCTGAAACCCGTCGAGTTTTTATTATGTTTGGTGCCATAAACCTATTTATAGCTCAACACATTTAACGTAAACAATACATGTAAATACTGATTTTTGAAGAGAAAAAATACCCTTTTAATTAATTTTATGAACTTATACTGTAAGCATATTTTTTACAAAATGACGTCATTCCATTCATAGTTTTCGCATCCATTTTTTGCGGGTATTTTTAAGAAATAGGTACATAAACAAATTTATTTATCAACTATGTATTTTAAATTATACAGTGTACGGAACAAGATGTAGGTATAATAAATAATAGAAAAGTAGGTAATTATTATTTAGAATAATTAATATTGATTAACCTTGAACTCACACTGAGATTTTATCTAACGGGAGACGAAGCCAAAGCCACGTCATCCCTACAGTGACAGCATCAAAATAGCGTTTTTGCATAATATTTACTGAGCACCGTCTATTTTAGTTTATAAATATTGAAATAAAATAGCAATACCGCTCATACTGCCAATACCTACGCAATGAATACTGATAGAATATATACGTAAACAATTGTAAGCGAAAACCAAATATTATGCATACATGAATAAATTTAAATTAGTGGAAAAAATCTATTCAATGTTCCGTCACCAATGACGATTTTGTCCATCTATAAGTTCCTAACATAATTTTTCTCTCTGAAACATAAAGATCTTTTAACAACAAACACATAACCAGATATTTTTAACTATATGGTTTTATCTATAACTTTATGTCCGTAATTTTATGTATTTTTACAGGAAACCCAGTCTACCAAACGGTCCGCAATGGCTAGCTATCAAACCGAATTCTCCAGAATTGAACTACTTACAAATTGGACCAGATCAAATCGAGATGAAAACCTGCCCTGACTTCGGCCACAGATCATTTTGGGACAGCCTTGGGCTTATTGAAAATGAAAATTATAATCCTAATATAAAGGACGAGTTGTAACTCTTGGAATATCTCTTGTGTGAAATATCATGTACTATAGAGTTATATACCTATTGTTTATAATTAAATGTTATTAAAAATTGTTTACTTTATTTACTGCCCATTAAAATTATACTTATTATCTCTTATTATTTCTTTAACCTCAGTATCTATAATGTTGATATACAATAATAATTTTATTTATGGACTTATTTATTGTTGAAATTAAAACAGCAATTTTATAAAAAATATTTATTTTCACATTACAACACCACAATAAACAAAGTTGTAATAACTTAACCTTACCCATATAATCCTTCTTGTGTTATAGGTTAAAATGCAAAAATACATCTATATAATATAAATTATTAAAGAGAGTTATTAAATTTGAGAGAACAACAAATGTTCTTATGACAAAATTTTGTTTCTATACATTTGATAATTCCAATAATATAATATGATGAAAAGAACATGATCAGCTGGCACACAATAATGCTATTTCAAAGAAAATCAAACATATAGCATACAAAAAATGTAATTAAATAAACCAAAGCACAATATTCATAATAAAATAAAGTAAGAATCAAAAGTTGTGTATAGAAACTAACAAATAAAAGCAACTCAAATATTTAAACAATTCTCAACATTACACACTTATCTAATAAAAATGCCCCAAAACAACTAAATCAGACTTTTTCAGCTAATACTAACCAAACAGAAACAGAAGACAAACATCTTTAAATAATTATAGGAAAATATTTTTTTTCACAAGGCATTTGTTCAAGGCTAGAATGAATCACAACTGATTCATTTTTTAAAATAATTACAATCGTTCTTGATTTATTTATATGACTGATATGATAACATAAACAAAGCATTGATGATTGATGCAATAACAATAATTTACAGATTAGCTATAGTTGCCGTTTATTACAATTGCCATTTTAAAGTTTATTTGATTTTGCTCAACAATAGAGATGTTAAATATAGGGAAATTTAAAAGCTGGAGTTAATGATATTAAATGCTTATTCATCTTTCTTATCACCACCCGCAACTGTGATCTTCTTTTGCAATTTGCTGTACTCTTCTGACAACCTGTCATACTCCTTGTTTAAGCTTTCAGCCTGAGATTTGACAGCTTCCTTGTCCTTCTTTTCCCTGGACAGTTCTTTTTCCAAATTCAAAATCTTGGTCTCAAGTTCTTCCAGATCCTTCTTGCTCTTTTCATCACCGGAGCCTTGTTGCGCAAGGAGGCTCTTGGCGGCCGCTGACGCGCTTTGCGCTTGTCTGAAGTTAGCCTCAGCTTGCGCGTATAAAGTAGCCAATTCAGAGATCATTTGCACTAGACGACGAATGACAACAAGAAGGAACAATGCAAATCCAGAAATGTAGAAGTTTCTTTGCGCACGGAAAAGCCGCATGCTACCTTGCATTTCCGCGTCGAGGTGCTGATGGTCGGTCGGTTCCATGTTTGAGTATTTTTGCATCTCACGGATAGCATCTAGGAGACATAGGATCAAAACTCCGATCAATACCAAGAAGTATATGGATGCCTGGCCACTTACATACGCTAAAAACTTCGATTTGAAGAACTTTTGCCATCTTGAAGGACTCGCTATTGGCAAGGTCAAAAGAAGTACGATCGCTATTTCAGTGTACAGAAAAGTAGCGATTATCGTCCACTGCAAACTCATCTTGCGTCTGTATAGGTTCCACTTACGATATAATTGAGTTCACACTAGTTTTATACTAGAGACCACGAAATCGTATGCAAATTGCAATCGAAAATATCAATGACTCATTTCTGATTTGAGATTTCTCTCAAAGTGCAAAGCAGGGGGGGGACACCTAGAACAAACTGACATTTATTAAAGAAAGCGACGCCATCTATACTTTGGAGAACAAAAACGTATTAAATCAGTTTATATTAAATCCCCAAAAGATGGCATCGCACTTTCTAAAGTTATCGGAAATTGTATAAAGACATTTAAATAAATGGCAGTTATTCTAGAAACATTGTTTTATTTTAATAGATCGAATGCGAAGCTTACCTTTTTTTTTAAATTCCATTAAATAATTTTGCGATTTTAATCGTTTCATATGGTATCAAATTAATAAACTTGCAACATTTTCTGAAAGCTTCTCAGTGTTGTCTTTATGAAATCAATGTAGTAAAATAAGACAAATGAAAACCTTTCTATATTCCCTATATTCAAAGTTTAAATGAATTAGAACAATTATCTCAGATTTTTAATTCAGTATCTTATAGAACTATAATTCAGGAAAATATTTTACATAAAAAATACTGCGTCTGATTTAATAAATATTGAAAACATTTTATTAATTGACATGAAAAGTGTTAAATATGATTTATTAATTGGTAACATTGATTGTTTACATCGCAGATCACAAAATATTATTTTGTAAATTCTGTCATAAAATGGCGGCTACTATAGATAACTTATTATTTAGTTCATTTTGTTGATAATCGTGTGAAGTTTCTAGTTCTCGTGAAAGTGTGGTGAAAGTGCGTTGAATCGAGCCCTACGTTCAGGCTTTCAAAACTTTCTACTGAAAATTATGTGCACGGACAGTTTTGTTTTAGGATCTAAGGTTTTAGGTATATAAAATGTAATATTACAGTGAAAGCATTTAAAGAATAAAGTATTAATTTCTTATAATGTCGTTTTCTTCATTATTCTTAGTAAGTACCTACTTCAATATGTTTTAAGAAATTTGACTGAATAATATTTAGCACTTCCAAATATCTTATTTTTATAGACTCCGTAATATTCATTTAGTGAAACTAATTTATATACTAATAATCTTGTACCTAATTATTACGTCCTATTATAAGTGAAAAGTTTTTTTTAAATCACCTAAATCTTTAAAACACCATTTCATAATCATTTAGATCTTTAGTCTTATTTCTTAAATGTTGAAAATAAATGATATTTCAGTTAGCTCTCCTATTTCAATAACGACGCAAATATATGTGAATTGTGAGCATTTATTCCAGGCACATAATTGATAATATTTTGAAGTTTGATTTCAATTTTCAACTATCAAGTAAAAAAATATATAGGTAGATATTAGTATTACGTATATGAGCGTATATGTATGTAGGTATATAGAATTAGTTTTAACTCCAAAATCCAGAGGGCGCATTGTCGCCTGTCAAAGTCAAATAGGTTTGCCTTCATATGCTTCAAGAGGGCTCTCTATGCCCTATTATACATTATACTCTTTGGTGCAAAGCGTGCAAAGTCAATTTGGTTTGACATGACGTGTACCTAAAATAATGAAAGATAAAAAAATATGTCAAACTCAAGAAACTAAACCAGACTTTTAAAACCATAGATTATCATACTTAATTATTTAAAATCTATAATTACATATTTATAATAATAAAAGCGAATAAAAGAGATGAATAGAATACGATTAACATTGAAATATGTGTTGAAATATCAAATAACATCGATAGGGTTGAAGAAATGTTATTCGTAGAAAGGGTTGATGGGGTTGATGTTGAAAGGCTGGATTATCCGTAATAATATTTTAAATGCTAAATTTTGTGAAGGTTTGTGACAATGGATGGATGGATGTTTGTCTTAATGTTTGTACTCTTTCACGCAAATACTTCTGAACTGATTACAAAGAATTAAAAGTTTCATTTTGCGGCAATTTGTAGTCACGCAATACACATGATCAAATTCTTTCAGCTTTCAACCTACTTTCAAAAAGGAAAGTTTTTAAAATGCTTTTCTTTAATATTAAATACTTACACAAGGACGTCTAAAATAAATAATTATTATTGGGAGTGATAACCCACTTAGCATTAGCAATAATTAGGTACTTATTCGTAAGAAAGTAACGTAATTATTTTTATTATACATAGAATATAAAATAAGGGAGAGAATGGGAGAGCTTTGAAGTTTGTCAATGTCAATGTCTTTAGTTTGTCTCAATCAAACTTGACGGCTTGAAAATTCTGACGACACTGACGTCATCTTTGTTATAAATGAATGAGTAAAACAAATTAAAAATTGTTAAATCAATACAATAAAACGACTTTCTCTAAAAAACGATAAAAGTAGGTAACAATGGCTGATCCCAAATACGAAAACCTTCCGGGAATTGTGAGTATAATGAACGAATATCGAGGAATTATTGATTTTTATAACCTACATTACATTGGGCAAATATTTTCAGGCCTACGATCAACCTGATGTTTATGAAACTGGTGACTTGCCGGAAGCTGACCAGCCTGAACCATACGAAGACGAAGAAAACGAATGCATTGAACAACTGCACCTTTCTGTTAAAGATTCTTTCAACAAGTTCAGAGGAAAATTTCTGACAGGGAATGTTGATTTCTCTGATCGTTTGAGTAGAAAAACAAGAATTGGTTATAGGTAAGTTCTAAAATCATTGAACATTGGTTAATAGGTAGTCTATGCAACATAGGTATTATTATCCTAACATGTATTATTTTTATGTTTCCAATTTATTTTTTAATTTTTAATATGATAATAATACATTCAGTTATGCATGAATATTTATGTAGTCAAATACTTCATTATTATGTGATATTAATATCCTAGTAGCATATTGTAAATAAGTTCTACTTAAAAAGTTTTATATAATGCTTTAGCATACCATTAGTGATCTGTAGCAATATAAATATCAAAATGTCATAGATCTGGTGAATGGGAGTTAGCTGCTGAGGGCGAACCAGAGACTCCTCTAGAGAGGTACAACCGCTTGAGATGTGAGTTCTCAGAGCTGCTCGAGCAAGTGACGGAACAACAGAACAGGGCTACTGAGAGTGAGAAGGTAGGTGTTATTTGCATGATAAACTCAGATATTATATTATTATAGTGATTAAATTTTATAACAGTATATAACTTTATTTATGTTTCATTTCAAGAAACAATATCAATTGATCCATAAATTTATAATTTAATTTAAAATTATACCCATAACTGTAGTGTTTGTGTGTAGTTTAATAGCTACCAGAAAATCTGTAATAATTGTATTGATTCATAATAATAAGGAACTTCCTTGAATATAATTTAATATTCAATTAATTTTTTAGGAAGAGCATTCTAAATTAGCTGCACAAATAATTACCACAAAGAAACTCTTGGAGGAGCTTAAATTGGAAGAGGGAGACCAAGTTGACCCTAAGGCTGAGAAATTAAAGTTAGTATGGAAATATAATAACAAATAAAATATATTATGTGGCATGTATTTTATTAGTATATTATAGTATTGGTAATGTTTGTAAGCATCTATTTATTATCACTGTAATGTCTTTACTGCAGGCAAAGTGAATCAGTATTGAATATGTATAAATAACAATTAGTCAACATTTTTTCTTTTTTGGTTAATTCAATATTTCTACAAAGATTTCATGAATAGAATTACTCACAAAATTTTAAAAAATAAACTTTACTATAATTTAATATTACAAACATAATATAATTTCTCAATAGAATTTAATCACCAGGTACTTAGAAGTATTGAATATTCTTTCAGAATAAAATCTATAAGAATTGAATTATTTTTACAGGGAGTATTTATCAGTGAATGGTAAGAAGAAGCATGGTGAGCTGGTGACAGCACATCTTAAGTTGAAGCCTGAGGTCAACTTGGCTCAAACCGCGAGGATTGCTCAGTTGGAACACAGGTAAATTTATGTTTATCTATACTTTATATAATAAATATCTTATATACTATACATATCTATACTTTATATTATAAAGCTGAAGAGTTTGTTTGTTTTAACGGGCTAATCTCAGCAACTACTGGTCCGATTTGAAAAATTATTTCAGTGTTAGATGGCCCATTTATCGAGGAAAGCTATATGTCATCATGCTAAGACCAACTGGAGCGGAGCAATGCGGATGAAACCGCGGGGCACAGCTAGTAATAAAGATTTATGTTATGAAATTATTGTTGGGAGAGATAGTAAATTATTTTATAAAATTTACATTATTTGTTGATAATTCCAGGTTACATAAATTGGAACAAGCGGCTGGTGTGAGAGATGAAGAAGCTTTCAGAAGATTGCAGACAGCCACTGGAGAGGTATCTATGAGAGATAAAATTATTATTTTAGTATGCTTTTCATAGATATTGTGCCATATTTAACCTATAAACATTAGTTTTTTCTATTAAAAAATTCCTTTATTGACTTTCCGCTGCAAAAGTTGCACATTTTCTTTTCTATATAAATTATTGTTCCATTTTAAAACTATTTTGACATTCCATTTGTTTTTTTTATAGCATATGCAGTTATTACCAGGCCCACATTTTTTTATCTATACTTTCCCATAAAAAAATCACAATGTTATTCTTTATCTACAGACCGTTCACAGTTATTTTACCTCTGACAGATGACGTTTTATCATTTCTCTGTTGGTTTTTTTTTGGTTTTTTTTTTATATTGTGTGTGATTATCTCCTCTGCAATCATGCCGAAAAGGATTCAGAGTAGTGGAAGAAGTATAATACAAGTTAATATATAAAAAAACCAACATAGAGAAATGATAAAACGTCATCTGTCAGAGGTAAAATAACTGTGAACGGTCTGTATGCTCCTCCAGAATTTCTTTTTTTTTTCACCATGCGGCCAGGTGTAGCCATAGCCAACCTCACAATTTTTATTTATCTATGGCTTGCAAGAAAAAAAAAGCAACATTCCATTTTCAACTTCATTGTACAGGCGTCGCTCTGCGGTGCGGCAGCGGCGCTCGCGAGCCAAGCGGCGTTACTACGGCCGGCTGATGTAGCGGCCGCTGAGACACGTGTAGCTGCCTTGTTGAATAGTGTCGATGCGTTGAAGGCTGCTAGACCTGCTGAGCTGGAGGCTAAAGTAAGTTTTTTTTTTTTTTTTACTAGCATTCCGCCAGCGGCTTACAGCGGCAGTCGAAGAAAATCCCGCATAGATCCCGTTCCCGTGGGATTTCCAGGAAATTTGAGGTAAAACCATTGAGATTAGCCCAAACAGACAGACAAAAATTCTAAAGACTATTTTTGGCTTCAATATTGATTGTTTTAGATCACACCCCAAGTATTCTTTTAAAATAACATTCAATGTATAGTTTTGATTTTTCTACGATTTTATTATATTCATTGATTACATTTTATTTGTGAACTAAAATATAAACAGAAACAATATGCTATCAGAATGAGGAAGGAGGAAGAAAGGTTAGAATATGTTGGTTTAATGTGTAAGTTATGTAGGCAGGGAGTAATAAACTATCTTGTCTTAAAATCTGTTTAAGGTGGATGTTCCGACCGTCCCTCCATACATTTTTGATTACCTCTAAACACTTAACACAGACACTATTTCTTTAAAACTAATCATTTTATCACTTCTCTATAATGAAATGTGTGCGCGTTCGACCTTTTTAATCAATAATTTACAATATTTACTTAGAAAAACAACAGTAAAATACCGGAAAAATTTGACACTTCTACAGTAGTGTGCGTGACTTTTGCCAAGCGAAACACGACATAAAGCACGACATCTAGCGCATAGACTATATACTTATTACAGATCTAGCGCGTCAATGTCTAAACGAAAGGCGATGTTTAGACATTGACGCGCTAGATGTCGTGCATTCGCGTTCGTTATCTTATACATAATGAGCATAATTCTAATAAATCAAAGTTCTGTGTAAAAATTGAGTAATTTCATTTCCAATCGTTCAAAGAAAATAACAATAAAATAAAATAAAACTAATGACCTTAGAAACTATGTTTTTTTTTGTAAACAATTTATTACTCATTATTGTTCGTCCGTCGTAGGTCTGTAAACTGTATTGTACACTGAAGGTAAATGGTACTGTAGGTACTTTAGTTCGGCGTCGTCGCGGTCGTCGGCTTGATATAAAATTACATTCTTGATTTCATTGACACGCGCTATGATTTGCGCGCGGAATTTCTTGTGTTGTGAATTTATTTTTGTATGCTATGCATTTTAATTGATTCAAATTGCAATATTTCTCTAGTATGCATTTGAGACTATATTGTAAATTGTAATAATTGATCGTGGGTATAGTAATTAATTATTCTAATAACGCAATTAGTAATATATGTATTTTCGGTGGGATTCAAAACAAAAAATTGGCCCGTGATTTTTATGAAATTTCACCACATTGCAAATCACATCAATCATAGTTCATACACATGTATGACGAAAGTGATTAGTATTGTGGCTAACATTGACTCATCAGTTCATCACTGAAACCAGTGATAAATCAGTACCTATATCATATTGTGTTTGAATATTTTTAAACAATGATATAAGTATACAATTATTATAAATCGGTAAACTATCAAAGTAATCACAAACTTGCAAACATTGGTAAAATGTCCAGTAGTTTATGAGCCTATTCATTACAATCAAACAAACAAACAAAGTTTTCCTCTTTATAATATTAGTGTAGACAAACACTATGAATACGATCACGAATGCAAATTCGGGGATTTTCTAATTATTGCTAAATAATAATTGAATTCGTTTTGAAATACTCTATAATTTTTAGTGTATAAATAGACATTTATAATGTGGTGCTCATTTTTTTTGTACTGCTAACGCTATTGTAGGTACCTATTTTCGTTGTTTTATTTCAAGTGAACACGGCCATACAATTTTGTCACGAGCCGCCTATGATTGTAGGTACTTTTGTTAGGCTCCTTCGTCGTCCGCGTCGCGTCGGCTCGAAAGTTCTTGATTTCATTGTCACGCGCTATGATTTGCGCGCGGATTTTCTTGTGTTGTGAATTTATTTTTGTATTATTATTATTTTTTTATTTTTTTTTTATTTTATTGATTCAAATAAAATATTTCACTAGTATGCATTTGAGACTATATTGTATTATGTATAATTTATCGTAGGTATAGTTATTCTTATAACGCAGTTATATTTTCGGTGGGACAATTTGACCCGTGATTTTTCTGAAATATCACCACGTTGCAAATCACATCAATCATACACACGTATGACGAAAGTATAGTGGCTAACATTGACTCATCAGTTCATCACTGAAACCAGTGATAAATCAGTATATCATATTTTATTGTGTTTGAATATTTTTTAAACAACGATATATACAATATTATTATAAATCGGTAAACTACCAAAGTACTTCCGAATTTTCAGACAGACAAACAAGTAGTTTGAACACGCAGTTTTCTTATACTAGTAGCAAAAATCAAAACCATAATATTATGTTTACCTACTATATTTTACTAAAAGTCGAGTGCGTCGAAATCGTAAATAATAGGTATAGGCCAGTAGAAATCGACACTAAAAAACCCTAAATTCGCAAAGCACGATGTAGTTCTGCATTTTTGGTATGTTGTTTGGATCAGTTAGGGTGATGTAAATCCCAATTTGCAACTTCGAAAAAGTTGTGCTCGCTGCGCACCGCGTAATAAACTGCGAAAATTTGGGTCATTTTTCACTTTTTGCTCTATAAGTCATAAACTATGCGTTTCCGACAAGTAACATTCACTACATAAATAAAGCTAATTAAATTTGCAACAATTTAAGCCTAACCGCAGCTCTCTAAACCTTATAACAACTAAGCTGTGGCCTTTCAAAGATAGTCAGTTTTTCCCGAAAATTTCCAATTTTTAGTTTTGCTCCCGTTTGAACCAAAATATTGGCAAAACCGCTCGTTCTATGAGAAGGTCGTAAAATAAAGTTGTAGAAAATTTAATTTTCTTTTATTAGAGCACAACACAATCACTCACAATCTGCATATCAAAACATAAGCTGGGAGTACCTCCACGCGGTGAAGGCGGTAACAGTGTAAACTGGCTAAAACTCCCATCAACTAAACACATTTGTTTCGGGCTTATGTTTTGTTTTTGATTTTCGCACAAGATAGTAATTAGAAGTAGCCCATCAACCTCTAGAACATCGGGCCCTATGAATCTTCGGAGCATTTGTTTCCTTTGTGCGGAGGAAATCAGTGAGGAGTTTCTCCAGCTCCAAAACAAACTTCCCAAATCACGCAGAAATGAGGTGTTCAAAGTAGAATCGCTGACAGTTAGGGAATCAATGCTCGATGCAGCCAGTCGTCGAGGTGATACATTGAGCAAGTCATTGATCGTCTTACAGCCACTTTTGACCTCGTTGCATCTGATGCCAGGTACCATAAGTTATGCCAAAAGAAGTTTTACTGTCTTCCATTCAGCGTGCGAGAGAAGAAATCCTCAGAACCCAAAAATGTCCCAGAGTGCATGGAATACATATATTCCTATCTTTCTAATAACAGTGAAGAATGCCAGTTTTCCTTGAATGAACTCATTTATCAAATCAAAGGCGAATACAAACCTGACATCAGAACTGTCAAAACACACCTCCAGAATCACTTTGGCGAGTGCAGCTTCTTAGTTAAACATTTAATTTGCGTATAATCTTTTTTCCTACTTTCCCAAATTTTGTAATTTTGTTTTTTACCTATCCTGCAAATGAAAAAGTATTATCCTTTTTATGATTTTATATGCAGTTTCAATTCTTTAAAAATCTATTTCTACCTTCTTTTTGTTTTTCAGATATTGTGAGTGAACTATTTGTCTCACAGACTTTGTTCTATGCTCTAATGAAAGAAAATTAAATGCACTACAACTTTATTATACGACCTTCTCATAGAACGAGCGGTTTTTGCCAATATTTTGCTTCAAACGGGAGAAAAACTAAAAATTCAATATTTCGGGAAAAATGAACCATCTTCGAATGGCCACAGTTTAGTCGTTATAAGGTTTAGAGAGCTGTAATTAGGCTTAAATTGTTGCAAATTTAATAACCTTAATTTATGTAGTGAATGATACTTGTCGGAAACGCATAGTTTATGACTTTTAGAGCAAAAAGTGAAAAAAGTCCAAAATTTTCGCAGTTTATTATTTGCGTATAATCTTTTTTCCTACTTTCCCAAATTTTGTAAGTTTGTTAATTACCTACCTGCAAATGAAGAAGTATTACCTTTTTTATGATTTTATATGCCCTCAGTTTCAATTCTTTAAAAATCTATTTCTACCTTTTTTTTGTTTTTCAGATATTGTGAGTGAACTATTTGTCTCACAGACTTTGTTCTATGTTCTAATGAAAGAAAATTAAATGCACTACAACTTTATTATATGACCTTCTCATAGAACGAGCGGTTTTTGCCAATATTTTCTTCAAACGGGAGCAAAACTAAAAATTTCAATATTTCGGGAAAAATGAACCATCTTCGAATGCCCACAGTTTAGTCGTTATAAGGTTTAGAGAGCTGTAATAAGACTTAAATTGTTGCAAATTTAATAACCTTAATTTATGTAGTTAATGATACTTGTCGGAAACGCATAGTTTTTGACTTTTAGAGCAAAAAGTGAAAAAAGTCCAAAATTTTCGCAGTTTATCACGTGGTGCGCAGCGAGCACAACTTTTTCGAAGTTGCAAATTGGGATTTACATCACCCTAACTGACCCAAACAACATACCAAAAATGCAGAACTACATCGTGCTTTGCGAATTTAATGTTAATTTCCACTGGCCTAGTAATATAATGTTTTTCACCTTCCTGGTTATTTTCCCATAGTAAATAGTGTTTTAGGTTTGTTGTTGTAGGTAGGAATAATAATAATTATTCTTACTTGTTGGTTATGAAATGTATATTGAAATAATTTACTTTTACAAATCATTAGTGATATTAGTTTTGAGTGAAAATGCTTGGATCAGCATAATATTATATGGTACTTCAAATACATGTTTTGATAAAAAAACAATAGTGTAATAAAATAAAACTGCGTTTTATTGTAATCAATGTTGACAGTTTTAAATTCCAAAATTATTGATCAATAAAATAGTTTACACCAACAAATATAACTTTTATTTTTATAACCATCGTTCATAATATAAACCGTAGCAGGTGGCGTTTTGAAGTTCTGTCTACTCATACAGAAAAATGGAAAACTTGTTTTTTTTGTAAACAATTTATTACTCATTATTGTTGTTTGGCTGTGTGTTTGGCAACTCGAAGCGTGGTCGTCCGTCGTAGGTACTTTTGTTTTGTTACTCAGGAGGATAACCTCAGACTGTAGACACTGTAGTGATGTCAAGACAAATGTGCGAAAGACTGTAAAGTCAGATGCTAATTTAGAAGACGGGCTACCCATTGGGGCTGTTGAAATTGTCTGGAGATCCTTTTGGAACTCATCCATTCTGTGGTTAAACACTTCAAACATCTGATCAATAGACTGTGTGATGGATTCCATATTAGTTTTAGTGCAGTGGCAGTGTAAATGTTGTTGTTGAGGTTATGTAAATTTAACACTTTAGTTAACTACCAAGATATAAAGAAATGAGGATAGGACACAATAACTATTGGTTGAGGTATTTATAAACTCATAATATACTTTTAAAAAAATCACGTTTAATAAATTTCTAGAATTAAATTAGAACAGCTGATTCAAAATAGCCTAAAAAATCTTAATAATAATAATTACGCTTCACAGCAAGAAGAAATGTACCATATGTACCCGCACAAAGTCGATATTGTGTTGCCTACCGTTCGACTCAATGGCTAGGGTTGTAACTACCTTTAATAATTATTACCAAACTAATAAACCGAGTGATGCGAAATAACCATAATTCTTTTAGAGTTTGATAAAATGATCAGGCAGGTATTTTCTTTAATCCTCTGAATTCTCGGTTACTAAATTGTATCGTTGAAATTATTCTTAATCGCGTAAATTTAATAAATAATCATATGGAAAACACTTTTCATTTGTTTTTTTACTTTCACGCCCAACTACTATACAATAATTACGTTGTTTCGGTATTTTGACGAGAAAACGCAGGAAACATCCGTTGTATCATTTTAGATAGATTGTATATTTTGTATCTGTAGAATTGAAATCAAAGCTATGTATATGTTGTCTCCATTCTTTTCTTATCGGATTGTTGATCCCAATGCGAATGCGTCACTTAAATTTTATAAAAGACAATTAAGAACATCAAAAATAAAGTGATACGTAAATATTTCACAGTGCAATATATTATGTAATTAATAATAATTATATATTTATGAAAAAATAATTACATCAGATTTAATAATCGCAATTGTTTTGAATGTACATATGAATAAATGATTACATCATAATAGTAATAATCACAATTGTTTTATTTCCCATTTGTTGCAACCCTAGCATATTTTCATGTAGCAGCAGAAGTACCTACACTGGCGGCGCGGCGGCATCGTGCGACATCAAAGGCATTGCCTTACTAGGTAAGTTTATAATGATTAACTCTTTAATAATTATTTTTGACTTTACTCATTTCTTTTATTATATAATTTACGTTTTACTTTTACAGAATCCGATTCAATGGATTATGAAGACGAGTCACACAACGCCATACGATAGTGATGATGAATGAACATTTCAATAAATGCATGCGTGTTTTTTTATGTTGTTTTGTAATTGTTAATTGTTTCTTAAATAAAGAAATAAACTAAATATTTAAATGATGATTTGTTATTTGCAACACAACTTTATATTTGAGATTCTTTACAAATGTATATTTAGTTTTGTATCATCAAATTTATAAATTTTATTCCATAGTTTTCAAAATTAAATGTAAATGACCATAAAAACATTAATAAAGTAAATCATTGATGTAAGGTCAGGGAACGTAATACATATATACATCTGACCATGTAGAAGCTAAGTCTTGTTGACTGCTGAAGTCTGTAAAGTTTTGTTGTCTGCTGAAGTCTGTACGCAATGAAAATGTCTGCCGTTTCGAAAATAAGTTTTTAAGACCCTAATAAATAAAATATATGAATGGCAGATCTGGTCAAATACTTTCAAAATTGTATTTTTTTCAGCACTTTCATAAGTGTCTGCCAGAATGTTATCCGCGTGATAATGGTCTGCCATTGTTATTTTCCGATAGTAATAATAATCTATTTTCAAATATCAAAATGGCAGACGTGGTCAAATGGTTTCAAAGTTCGCCAAAAATTTCCACCTGTCTTACCTAAGCGCGCGCCCCGTCCACCACTCTGGGCTTAGTGACTCCTCATCTCATGTATAGTAGGTATAGGGGAATCAACACACAAAAATCCAGGTCTGGTCAAATACATACAGGTAGCTTTGCGCTAGCTCTCTAGCTATTACTTCTTATGGAGAGAAAACGTAAACATGTACCACGGGCGAAGCCGGGGCGGACCGCTAGTAAATAATAAAATAATAAATAGTGTATTAGATTTGTTATTGTATCTTGTATACCTACGAATAATTATTCTTACGTCTTGTTGGGAAATGTTCAAATACCTACCTATTGAAATAATTTACTGTTACAAATCATTAGTGTTATTAGTTTTGAGTGAATAGGCATGGATCAGAAATTCAGAATATAATATGCTACTAACTACTCAAATACATACATGTTTACACAACAAACACCACTGACCTCTATAACTATAAGTTATAGAGGTCAGTGACCGTCAGTGACAAACACTATGGATACCTACGCTCGCGAATGCAAATTCGGTGATTTACTAATTATTGATACCTAGTCATTGAATTCGTTTTGAAATAGCCTGTACTTTGTAATTTTTAGTGTTATAGACATTTATAAAATGTGGTGCTCATTTTTTTGTAATAAATCATCCCGAACGCTATTGTATTTTCGTTGTTTTATTTCAAGTGAACACCTATACAATTTTGTCACGAGCCGCCTCTGGCCTCTGGGTGAAATAAACAAGTCAAATGATTTTTGTTCTAATTGTATTTTGGTAGTAGTTTGTTTAGAATTTACATTACCATTGTTTAATTTTTACCTACTATATTTTACTAAAAGTCGAGTGCGTCGAAATCGTAAATATCTTTTTCACCTTCCTGGTTTTTTTCCATAGTAAATAGTGTTTTAGATTTGTTGTTGTATGAATAATTATTCTTAGCATAATATTATATCATAGGTATATGCTACTTCAAATACATGTTTTGATAAAAAAAACAATAGTGTAATGTAATAAAATAAAACTGCGTTTTATTGTAATCAATTTTGACATTATTTATTTCCCAAAATTACAACAAAATAGTTTACGCCAACAAATATAACTTTTATTTTTATAACAATCCTACTTGTTTTACATTCACGCCATCTAGACTTAAATCTTTATCATTTTTGTATACGTCTGTGTGTGTAAACGACCCTGTATGCAATGACAGATGTTATAATGCATTTTTTTACCGAATTGGGTGGATTTTAAGGCAATGATATGACATATTTCAATAAAATATAATATTCAGTAACCGCCATGACTATTACTACGACCTTAATCTTTTCCAATTACGCAAAAACTCAAATAAACTAGAAATGTAGAATTCAGCGCCATCTAGCGGGACATTGGCTGGGAACAGATCGTAGCAATCACCTTAACCATTTATGAGTAGTGTGACTTAAACATTCTTAAATATTTATCATATTATGCATGTTCATCATTCATCACATCATTGTGTCTTAATATGCATGTTTTTTTTATTACCCATAATATACATATATTTATGACTAGCTTTCCGCCTGCGGCTTCGCCCGCGTTTTCAAAGAAAAACCCGCATAGTTCCCGTTCCCGTGGGATTTCCTGGATAAAACCTAGCCTATGTTGCTCAGTGAAGCTTTCTAATTGTGAAAGAATTTTTGAAATCGATTCAGTAGTTTATGCGTGAAAACAATACATACATACATAATTACAAACCTTTCCTCTTTATAATATTAGTATATTATTACCGCGAAGCGCGTCGAACGCGGCAACTGATACACAAAAATAATCCTTATGGCATGATTCTGTATTCACGCGCGATGACTTATAGCGTATTTCATGTATAACTTTGGTGTTTATACACCGATTTACATGATTCTTTTTTTATTGAATAGGTAATAAATTTAAGAACATTTGTGTCGTACATGATTTCTATGTAGCTTTAACCATTAAGGCTGCACACGCGACGGAAGCTTAAAAAATGGAGTAACTTCTCCCGTTTTCCCAATATTTCCCTTCACTGCTCTGCTCATATTGATCGTAGCGTAATAAAAAGTATACTATAACCTGCCCAGGAGTATGAAGAATAATTGTGCCAAATTTCGTTAAAATCCGTCGTGTAGTTTTTGTTTCTATAACGAATATACAGACAGACAGACAGACAGACAGACAGACAGACAGACAAAAATTTTACTGATTGCATTTTTGGCATCAGTAGCGATCCCTTATCACCCCTTCATAGTTTTTTTTTAAATATATTTCATGTACAGAATTGGCCTCTCTACAGATTTATTATAAGTATAGATTTATATTTCAGGTGACTGAATTGCACAATCTGTTGAAACAAATTGATGGCATTTCTCATTCCGAAATACTCGAACGGATGGAGGCGCTTGAAGCTCTTCACAATCAAGGTAAATTTATTTTTTCTTTCTTTTACAATTTCTATTAAAAACATATTTATATATTTCTTACTCTAGTAAAATTTATATTTGTTTTGATTAATTATTATCCGTGCTACAAACAAAGCATGAAAGAAGAAGAAAAAAAATTAATAAATGTTACTGAATCTTTTGTTTTACTAAGTAATCATTTTCCTATTACAGCCAGCAACTTCGGCAAGTCGCTCACGGAACTAGAAACATTACAAAGCACAATCGCAAATGGCGTTCAAAATAACAAACAATTACTTCAAGGCGTGCAAGAAGTGTTCGCTCACAACATCGACAGCTTACAGAAAGAAATTAAAAAGTTAGACGAAAGAATCGGGAAACTCAGCATCGCGTGATAGAACAGATTAAAAATATCTAACCCAAGCTTGGTTTATTTATTATCTGTATCTCGGTTGTCAATGTCACTTTGAAATGGCGGCTTAATTGTATTACCATTAAATAAAAATTAATATAACCCTTGTCGCCTAAAGTAATTTAAAATGGACCATGATTTAAAGGGCAATGAATATTATGAATGACATATTTGCATTTTATGTACTGTGCCTGCTATGATACTTGCTAGCAGAAATGATTTTATTGATTTTAATTATAACTTTAATATATATGTACTATGATTTGAATGCTCAACACTGTTTATTGTTGTGAAAACGCTTTTATTATTATAGTCAAATCATTAATTTGATCATAGCTAAACTAATATCACTATTTATCGATTAGAAAATTCTACTTGTAGATGTTAAATTTCACACAGAAATACCTACTTATAATTGAAATTTTTGAGTAATATAAGTAAATCATTCCAATGTAACAACCATTACTTTTACCTGCTTGTGTTAATCTCTATATTTATGCAGTATTTAATGCTAAAATATGTTTCCATACGATAGAACGTTTTTTTATTGTATAAAATCACTAGGTATAAGTTTAGACTGCTTATCGGTTAAAATAATTTATTTAATACAAAGAAATTATTATACCTATCCAGTCGTTTTATTTTTCATCCCTACAGTTATCTAAATTGAAACACAATGACTTCCATAAATTTTAGAATAAAACCAGTTCTATTGATAATTGAGTAGTCTACACAGTTCTAAACACTACATAACTCGAAATTCAGTATCGCAAAGCAATCAATTTTCTTTCGTATAATTCGTAAAGTATCCTTTTTTGCATCGTAACCAGATCAGAAACTTGTATCGACAAATTTTAAAATCCTAAGCGGGCATCCGCTTGCATTACCCCTAAAACGCTCGTCGATGCGTGTTAGTGAGCCGTTTCGAACATTTTGTAGGGAGTATATCGCTTCTAGCTACTAATGAATTTTATTTTGATGAAATCAATGTCGATAATAGTTTAACAATGAAAAATCACTAATACTGTGGAAAAATACCATATCTGCGCCGGCCCTCTGTCACCCGTGATAAAATGTTTATGGGCTTATCCAGAAGGGGCGAATTCGTATCTCATGCGAATCACGCGCGATCGTTGCGTCTAGAATCTAGATAGAGCGTAGCAACGCGCGAGCATTTGGGGATGAATTCAGTCCACTTCAGCCAGATTTCGCGAGAAGCAACAAGGGTGCCTAATATCTCGACTCGCGCGCAATACGCGCATTGGACGAGCGAGTCGAGGATCTGGCGAATTTTTTGTTTTAAATTCGCGCGATGTTTTTGGACGTGATGTATTGGTGCCTAGTACTAGCCTGCGAATTTCATTCGCGCGAAACGTCAAGATTGTTCAAAAGTTTATATCTATCGTATACTAGGGGGCGCTCGTTTTTTAATATTTTTTTATAGATGGTGGTGACTGGTGATTATACCATGATTATACAGATTTGTGGTAGGTGTTTTAACCGGCTTCAAAATGTTTCTAAATTCAATCATAACATAAGATTCTTTTTCGTGTAGTTACACCCAATTGCTCTGAGGTGTATACTTCGATTATGAATGAATAACAAATGATTGATTTTTGGTGGCAATTATATATAATTTTTTGTTTTTAATTTATCAGGGTGATTTGCTAAAAATAATTTATGTACAGTGTGTGTACCTAATGTGGAGATATTGAGAAATATTTGAAACTATAATATTTTGAAGTAGATTGTAATTTTGAAGTAGATAGTAACTACATAATAATTATGACCAAAATGACACTGATCTATACATATAATAAATCTGTAGAAGGGTCAATTCTGTTGTTGCCGCAACAAAATCGTGCGGAACGGAGCGTTGCTACTGCGTCATCGCGGCGTCACGTCGCCGCGCCGTGCGATTGGCCGCGGATG
>CAJQZM010037069.1:16365-28707 GCA_907164665.1 Colias nastes | reverse complement strand
CATTTCCCAAATATTTTACAAAAGGTAGGCGTAAGTCGTCGTAGTCGCCCTATATGAATAAATTAACGTCAGTGGTTAAAATAATTACGCTATTTGATAATCGATAGTTTAGTGACATAATGAATACAAATAGTTTTACTAATAACCGTGTCTAATACAGTCATCTACTAGTCATACGGACTTTTGACCTTTCTTGTTAAAACGCAGATATAATATACTAGATATGACTAACATAATACAGAGCCTTTTAAAACAGACATTATATTTTGTACTATAGATGTTTATTTTATGATTCAAAGTTAAAACTTACCTAATAGAACGTAATTCTTCTTCTAATTTCAAAACAAAAGGAAATAATGTTACGTGGTAGATAATAATGTTTATTTAACAGTTAACACTAAGAAATTAGGTACACCGTACTGCGTACAGCTCTAGTAAATCATGGTATAAAGAAAAGCGAAACAAAGCGCCACTTTTGCGTATCACATTAACGCTCAATGTTTGCGATATCTAGTACATTATATTTCTACGTTCCTAAACTTTGAACCTTGATATTTTTCAATAATAAATTTGTTTTAGAGCATGTTAGCTTAGGACGTGTAATTTCGAATTTTTGGTTTAATATTTACCTTTATTTGTTCAGTATTATATTATCAAATTATAGTTATGTAAAAACACATGTTGTTCGTTGTTAAATTCGTTGTTCATTCGTTCGTTCGTTGTTCAAAATATCTGATTATTTATCGAGACGCTATTGCATATTTTAAATAATTATTTTTAAGAATGTACTAAACTACCTTCAAATTGTCAGGACATAAGAACACATGGGAGGTATGATTTTTAAAGTAAAATAAATAATTATAAAGTCGATTCACCGGTAAAAAACAAAAAACGTACTTAACCTCTTTTAAAATTTAATTGAGAAGATATATAACTACTCTATACAAATATAGAGTCTTTCATATGCAAAAGTTTGGTAGTAAACATCTGCACCTAATTGAAGTTTGATTTCAAGAAAAAATATTAGAAGTGGCATAAAATTCCAATTTACCGCAAGCTATTGCAATTCTCAAACTACGGGAAAGTTTAAACTAGTTTTAACAGAGGCAATGTTTAATAAACATTTCAGAGGTATTTGAAAACGTTCAACTTATTTCATATTCAGAACAAGCAATTATTTATTTGAAAAGAATATAATTTTAAATATAATTATAGAGCTTGATATTCTTAGTCAAATAATAGTTACCGTTCCCGTCCTACGCAATAGAACAGCCTAGAAACCTAATTCTAGTTCATTCTTTTGAATAAGAATATTCTAGAATCGAAACATTAGCTATTGTGTGAAACATTCAGCCCACATATTGATGTTCTTAGTTTCCTATAAAAGATTGTCGTTCAATACCTTCACGTAGGTACTTTTTAAAAAGATAAGGTCCTGTTAATTACATAAAATACCTTTTCAAACTATTTATTTATAACAAAATCCGTTGAATTTTAGTTATAAACTTTAAGACAACCATACAATTATATTTTTACTTTGATTAATCAACAAAAGCAACAAAAACCCAAACCTATTTATGTACTGGAACTTATTTCCTGCAAATGTCTATTTTATGACAGGATGAGCAGATTTCCCAATTTACGAGACACACTTGACGCTTTTATGAGTTTACGTCATTCAAGTTACTTCATAATATTACTAGTTTTGGCCCGCGGCGTTTCCTGTTTTGTATTTAGTTTATACATCAGGTATCAGTACATACAAAATAATATACAAAAAGGTTTTTATGTTAATTACAATTCAGCTCAAAAACTGTTCAATCGATTCAAATAATATTTACTAGCTATTTTTTATTTCGGTACAATTAGCTCTAGGTACTTCTTTTACCCCCCAACGGTCCAGGCCTTGTCGCGGCGGAGGGGCTCAGTAGCTCAGAGTTATGGCCCTCTGAGTGAAGCGAAATTGGACCAGCGAGGGGCTGAACGGCTGGTTTAGAGTCGGGGAGATTCGACCGGCCCGACGGCTAGGGCTAGGTGTGGCCCAGCGGCCGCTATGTGCGGCGTGGGATGGCGGCCAGAGGTCGTGGCTTGGCGGACCCCGTGTCCACTAGGCAAAGGTGGCGCTGAACGGCAGTTGGGGTTGGAAAGCCTCGACTGACCCGACGGCAGAGGTCCTGTTTGTGGGCCAGAGAGGAGCCGGCTTTTATGCGGCGGTGGATGGCGGCCAGAGGTCGCGGCGCGCCGGGCTCGCTGGTTTAGCAAGCCACGCCGTGCAGCGGAGGGCGGGATCCCGACACGTCATTGTGATGACGCGCGGAGACTCCTGCAGAGAGGTGTGGAGCGGCGGCCGCTGTAAAACGGCCGTCTGCTAACTCGTAATCCGGTCCGTGGGGCCGGACCGAGGGCCGCCACCTCTGGTGAGGTGGGGGCTGCGAGGTAATCTCTATAAAAGTGCGCCGGGGGGTCCCCCGACGTGTATTTCACACATCGGAGGACCTTCCGGCGTGCACCCTCCGGCCGCACGGTGATGGGGTCGGGGGTTCGGGGGAACGCGGATGATGGAGCGAGGAAAGATCCATTGTCTGCGCGTTGGTGGCGTAAGCCTTCGTTCCTGCAGCCACCAGCGAGGGGGGTTCTAGTGGTGGGCCTGGAAACGGGCATCTGCTGGGCGGGACACGCGGTAGAGTCGTAACCGTTCCCGCAGTTCCGTCCAAAGCAGCGCGATGGAACAGAGTGGGGTTTTAGTCGGTAGAAATCCGACATAACCACGGCTCCATCCCCGGGAGCCATCCAATATCTAAGAAGATTTCCCCACTATAAAAAAAAAGGTACTTCTTTTAATATATTTAAAACTGTTATTAGATACTAGAACTTTATGTAAAATTAACATATTCTCAAATCAATTCTCATTAAAGCTTTAGCGGTATGACGTAACAATGTAGTCAAACAAAGCTTAACAAATTAGGTTCATAATTGCGTGCGCGTTCCCTAAAATTACGAATGAAACACTTGTATCTCTGTGAATATATTCATAGCAGAATGAGCCTTGCTGGCGATAATGGCGGGCTGCGATATTTTTGGAGGGAATGCGTGAAACGTGCCCAAACTGGATTTTGTTTTAATGAAAATCGCTATGACACTTTCGGCAATTCGAGTTTAGTGTTTGAATGCAGTTGTATTTAATTAAACAGAAATGGCGAACAACTGCGCCCTCTGCTTTACATGAGCATTTTATAATATGGTCTTTTTGTTTAGGAGGTTCTAATATTAGGTTTGGATCCCGATGGAAGCTATTAAAACTACCGCTATCCATCAATAGAAAAAGTTATAATTTATGTACTTATTCGTATTTTCTTACCAAAAGAATTAAAACTATAATTACTTTCGTTATTCGAGAAAATTACTATGGGTAGCTTAGGTAGTTATTATTCTGTGCTATAGGTAGGTATTTAAAAAAAACTACTTAAATTCTTACAGCAATTTTATTAGGAATTTTATCATCATAGATAAAACTCTATTTTTATAATAAAAACTATCTACTTAATACAGATTGATTAGTAACTGCTAAGATTGAATAACTTAAAAAAATATTTATTCATTATTAAATCCATAAAAATATGAAGTACGTGCTTGAAAAAATCCTTATCATACAATATCATCCTAAACCTAAGCCCCTGTTACTACCTAAAAGGATCCAGACTTTATCTAAGATGTACTTATACTGATACCTTAAATCATTTATATTTTTTACTGACTTCTTTATAGAAGTGATCTCAGAGGGATTGTCTCCGATTGATTTTAAATCTCAAGTATTTGAAAGGGTTTTACCGTAGCGCTGCTTTAGATAGACAGACATTATAACTTTTATCTGTACTATTTTTATGGATCTTTCATATTTTTATATTAAAAAAGGTTTTCATTTAAATAGTAAATTTTCGAGTATTATAAATAGTATTTGTTTAAAATAAAAATATAATAAGAATAATTACGGTATTTCATAAATAAGACAGGTAATATGTGATCTAATTTAGAGTCTTATTCTAAAGAGTCTGCACGTATATTACAATCGCAATGAAACGCATTCAACAAAACTAAAAACACAACAAAACGTTAACAATTTTTTTTAACAAAAACTATACATTTGACGTCGCGTTCTTTACAGAGGATTTTCTTCCAAATAATCCTAAGAGATTTCTTAATTACGTAAAGAAACAGCGTAGTAACTAAAGCTAATGTTATACATAAACAATACAAGCTCCAGCTTTCAATCAACAACGCAAAACCGTACAATATTTAAGTAAACATGCCGTCCGACGCGACGTCCAAATAAACAGTACAAATACGCTTTGAACCCCTTGTAAACCCTTAAATTTCTAATACATTTAATACGTGCTCCATTTGCAAATTATCCCATAAATAAATTTGAATACGAACGCTTAACCCAGCGTGTTCCTTTATTCAATGCACGACATCTATAGTATGTATGGGTAAATATGGCGCAATCGTGTATTTTACAAAAGCTGGCCGTTTCTCTAGCCACTTTACAGATGCAGATCGAACAATGTACTCTCAAGGTTTGCAGTCTGTGTAAGTACTTGGCTAGTTCGTATTGTATGCGAATTGGTTGTGTAGAAAGAGTATGTTGATTTGTTGAAGCGTACCTACAGGAATGTGAGGAATGCTAACTTTTCGCAAGAAATTGAAAAGGAAATGATTGATTGTAATCAGTTTCGAATATAGAATTGCTTTGGCTCAAAAAATATGAGACAAACTTAGCAAGGACTAACTTTGTGATATAATAAATAAGCCCTGGGAAGCCTTTGCCAATGATTATAATCACACATCGTAATATTATTAAGTGTACCTACACTTAAAATAAAAATTAAACCTAATAAGTTGAAAGTAAGCTATGACGACCTTACAAAATTAAAATTTGATCCGAAATATTAGTAAAAAATGGCAAATCTCAAAGATAAAGCATTTCTATTGAGTAATCTATCATCAAATAACTTCATCAAAATTCGTTCACAATTGATGGAAGCTTTTGATTATAAAAATCACATTAGGGTCTAATGGATGTTCAATCTGGTATTATTTAAATGAAATGAGGGTAGAATAAGAACTGGAATCATTTTGATCTTAAGCATTTGGTAAGGTTAATCGGTTACGTCTGGTTTCTGTACTGAGTAATTCGATAAAACGTTCGATAGATTTTTATTAGAGCGTTTTGAAATTTTATCGAAGTCCAGAAAATTTCCAATTTTTCTTGAAATAAAGACGTTCCTTTATTATATTATGCGTGAAGTGAAGTCTTATAATCCCTTGTGGAATATGGGGCAGACTAATAAATCTGCTGCAAAAAACAAAAAACAGGCTTCTTTCTGAAATCTTGGTTTGTAGAGAAACCTGGTTTTCTACTAATAAAAAACAACATTATACGCAATCTTCGCGTAAGTAATAAACCTGGTTTTAAAAAATTTAGTATGGAAATTATTGTATGTACAGGAACCGGACCTTGATGAGTGAACAAAGTATGAATTAAATATGTCCGTATTAAAGTGATTCAAAATTGATTCAAAGAATTCGTTTTTATACAAACTGCAATTTATATACAGGGTGTCCCACAGGGTGTGTGTTTAAGTATTTTTTACATGATCAGTGTATATAGTATATAAGTTAAATTAACAATACTGGCTAAGCCTGGAGAGGAAGGCGTCGATCGTCTCTAGCACAGGTATATTCCTAGTTGAGGCGATCGTCGTGTCTAAATTGTTTTTGTATGTATCTATTGTTTCTAATAAACGATTTTTATTTTTATTTATATATTTATTTTATTTATATTTTAGCCCTTTTGCGCTTAGTATACCGATAGTGGGACAACCTGTATACAGGCGGAGCCAATAAAAATGTGTTAAAAAAGTATTTTTTTCACGCGATATAAAATTAAATAATTTTAAATCAATAAATAAAAGTAGATAGAGCCTTTAAAATCGTTAATTGATTTTGGGGATTTTATTACTTAAAAGGTTTTTATTATGACATGAAATTATGAGACTCGAGATCTTAACGAATAATTCTTGGAATTGAATATTTTAATAATTCCATGATAAAATAAATGTTTATTTAGTTTTCACGAAAGTACGCTATTACGATTTCTAATGGAATTTTCAAGCAAAAAAATAATATCTTTACTGGTTCATTATTGACTTACTAATTTGTATAAACAAACTTAAAAGAAAAAAATACAGGCTACAAATCAAAACAGTAGTTGAAAAATACTCGGCTAAAAATATTCTTTTTCTGTTCAATATAAATATTTTTCTTTCGATGAAGTGATAGAAATACTAACAAGATTTCTGAGAAATGAGGGAAACAGATTGTTAATCAAGGAAAATAAATATTCAATGTATCAAAGAAATGCGTAAATATAAACTACCTATAAGTAGTGGGCTGATTTAGATGGCATTTTTAACCGACTTCAAAAAAAAGGAGGAGGTTACCAATTCGGCCGGTATGTTTTTTATGTATGTACACCGATTACGCCGAGGTTTCTGAACCGATTTACGTGATTCTTTTTTTTTTTGATGCGGAATAATTTCGAATTGGTCCCATAAAAATTTTATTTGTGTAGGCGCAGTAGTTTTTATTTTATGAGCATTTTTGTCTGATCTCGATGACTTTATTGAAATGTAGCAAGTAACTTTGATTCACTTCCCGGTTACCGATTGAGCTGAAATTTTGTATACGTATGTAAATTGGATAGCGATGAAAAATTATCATGACATAGAGCTGATTTGATGATGGAATCGGAAGGTAAGGATAGGAACTCAGTAATTAATTGACTCAACTTTATCGAGTTTGGGCTCGTTTGATTCGTGTTGAAAAAAATACACTAAAAAGTATTAAATAAAAATAACTACGTTAACAATAACCGACTTCAAAAATCGGTGCACGCTTAGTGCTTGGCACCCACTTCAAACCTATTTAATAAATAGCACATCTAAATAATATTATGTAGTAATTAATAATATCAAATCATTTTTATTTATTACTTTTCCGTTTTTGAAGTCGATTATTTTTAACGTAGTTATTTTTATCTAAGTTAAAAAGCTTATGAAATAAGTACAATGGAAGCCGAGTCATTATATTGTATTAATGAAAAAGTAGGAAAATATTTATAAAAATCTAATTCAGCAATATTCAACATACAAGATAAATGAACTAAGTACACAATATTCCGATCCTAATAATATATTTTTATTACAACATTAACCTCATAGCTGTGTTTATTTAGGCGTATCTTTGTCTATGGGTTATTAGAGTAATAACAACCCTTCATCGTCCAAATTATATCAGAGACAGTACTATTGTTTCTCGTTTCAATATCTTACTTTTTATTTCTTTTCATAATTTATGACATACTAGCGACCCGCCCCTGCTTCGCACGGGTGCAATGCTGATACTAAATACACTACAGAAAAACTGTGAACGTTGTATATTTAAAAACATAGCGGCCCGCTTCGGCTTCGCACGGGTATAAAATAGATAGCCGGGCGGCCGGCCGGTACCGCCGCAAACGCTACGGCCTACGTCCCGCAATTTTTAAATCTGTAATATCTTCGAAAATATTCACTTAAATCATACGGTGCAAAGGGCCATATAGATCTATATTAAATGAACAATGTATAAAAGGTATTTAATTGGTTAAGGATTAATGCTGTATTGGTTAAAATCGCATCGAAAATTAGCCATTATTTGTCGTAAATAGTAAATGACAAATAAAAAGTTATTGTGGGTTATCCATAAGAGATAGACATATACCATCGCGGACTTTTCTATAGACCTTTTCAATGTGTATAATACTAAGTACATTATTTTGATAAAACTCGTAGGGTTCAGCCTGCGTTTGCAATGTAAGCGGAAAAAATGTAATTTTTTACGACATCACATTAGAAACCTCAAAAATAACAGTACTTCTCCACTATTTAATGGATGTTATTATACATATAAACCTTCCTCTTGAATCACTCTATCTATTAAAAAAAACCGCATCAAAATCCGTTGCGTAGTTTCAGAGATTTAAGCGTACAAAGGGACATAGGGACATAGGGACAGGGAAAGCGACTTTGTTTTATACTATGTAGTGAAGTTATTGGTACTAACTTTAATTTTCTATTTTGATTTCTTGTATGTGTTAGATACTATTTTACAAAAATGAAAAACATTTACATTTATACATAGCTTTATAATATATAAGTGGTGGCTAATATTCATTATAATTTTAATCGTTTTGAAACAAGAAAATAAACACTAATTTCGAAATTCCACGGCGATGCTTCTAATTGTACATTAAAATATTAAATACTTGTTCTCATATATAAAATATACTTCAAGTACTAATCGAGTATTAGATGAGTTACGAGTTTCCATAGTACAAGAATCTGAATCACCTATTCGACCTCTGTGAACACGGTAGAACTAATGAGGTCGTATTTACTTAGAGGTCGGGAAATTATGTGATAATTTGATACAGTTATTCTTCATCATATTACGTTTGTTTGACTATTCCTTTCATGTGATGAATATTATACAGGGTGTCCCACATTCGGTGTACGCTCAAAGGCACTCTTTTGCATACGCTGAGATCGTAATTAAAAATACTTAAACAGCAAAATGATTTCAATTTTTTTTCACATCCTTTATAACTATAAAAAAGTTGAAAAACACAACATTATAATATATGTCATGCACATAAAGATGTTGCGTTTTAAATTCATTTTAAGTATTAATATTGAATTACGAATAACGATATAAATATTGAGGACTATAGCTACTTTCTCTTTAAAATAGAGCTCTGGATCTCTACTAGACAGCTTTAAATCATGTTTTCCAATAAAGTATTAGTCTTTCTGAATATCATTAACCTCAGATACCCTTGGGATCAATTTATTTTCTGTTGCATGTATAATTTTCTCTTTCAGTTATATTATTTTCTGACTTAACCTCGATATAATATCACGCTAAATTGGCTGTTATCATTAGGTATTTGCTTGTTTCTCTTTCTTCTATACTTTATTATAACATGTCTATCGATTGGTCCTCATTTTTAACATATTTAAAAAGATACAATAACTTTTGTAATATTCCTCAGTTAACAATATCTAGATGTTCTTTAAGATTGAAAAGGCGTTTGATGGTCAACATTGCTCGTAGGTAAGCGAAAGACACTCTTTCCTATTCATTTAGCAATGTGTATTTTGATATCATTTCGCAGTTATGTCGTACATTGTCTATCATCAACATCAGATTTAACACCTCAAGGACACTAACAATAGTAATAAAACTATTCACTGACCAGTACTTAAATTTAAAAGTGAAGTCCCATGTCCCCTAGTGGGGTAAGGGGCAGATGCATTATACATATGTTTCACTGATCGATTTTCTTTAGGGACAAGTAGGTGATCAGCCTTCTGTGTCCTGCCAGACCGAGAATTTTTTTTCTTCGTCTCCAACGGGAATCGAACCCAGGACTTCGGTGTTACGGTCACGCGTCAACCACTGTACCAACGAGGCGGTCAGTACTTAAATTTACATGGCTACAAAACCGCGAATTTTCATTACATTGCACAATTTATTCATCACAGTCATATAAATAAGTCCAAATTTCTTCATAACAGTTATTACGGAAGGACTGTTAGAAATAACAGGTTTATGGGCATTTTATTGGCGGCTGTTAAAGTTATAGCCGTTGATAAGGAAGATCCGATCGTTATAAAGTCGAATGTCATAGTGGTTTACGATCAGCATGTCATTTTCTTTACTATAATGTTATATGGAAGAAGCGATAGGGGAAAGCTGATGGTATTAACAATAAAACTAGCTAACTTTATCAACTACTAGCAGCTGTGCCCCGTGGTTTTATTCGCATTATTCTGCTCCTTTTGGTCTTAGCGTGATGATATTATATTTGCTTATAGCCTTCGTCGATAATAATTAATGGACTATCTAACAGTGAAACTATTTTTCAAATCGGATAGCTCCTGATATTAGCGCTCTTTAACAAACTCTTCAGCTTTTGATTAGTATTGAAGTATAGATTGACCACCTTTGATATTATTATGTTTATAAGTTTTTAAAAACTAATAATAAAGAGGCATTTAAAATTGAACATTACCAATTTAAAAGTTAAAAATAATAGCTAAAGTAACACAATCATCCCGCAAACAGAGATAAACTATAAACCCATTTGACATTCCAAGCGCTCAACTAATTGCTATATTCTTCAGCGAAAACACAAAGTTCCGCTTTTTAATATTCTTTCATAAATATCCTGTTAAATGCAGAAACGGGGGAAACGCGGCGAACGCCAAAATTTTTCTCATTAAAATTAATATTTGTCAGCATCACGGGATTAAAGCGGAACGAGCTGACTCCGCAATGTGCTAGCTCACAATGAAAATGACAATATTCAGTGCCAAAGAATGAAGCAAGGTGAAAATTTGTTAAGTATATATTTTTGGCTTTTATCGCACTACGCTAAAACCTTTCTCAAGAGCTGCTTTACCTATTAATAAAACCGCGTCATAATCCGTTACGCAGTTTTAAAGATCCAAATATACATAGGGACGGACAGACAGCGACTCTGTTTTATACATGTAGTGATAGTGATGAGTGGAGAGTTTAATAAGTAATGAATTTCAATCGATAACTGAGGTTTAGTTAATAATTTATCTAAAACATGTGGTCGCACGTTATTAGAATGCAGTATAAAATATACTAATGCATATGCAATGCATTAATGTTCACTAATCCATTTTATCTAGCAAATATATGACTAATTTTACCCCTTTATGTAATAGACTATTAACAATTATTATTTATTATATTAAAAAACAGATGCTATAACTAATATAGTAAAGTTATTAGCAGTTAATTAACTATTTATAAAACTTAATAAAAAAGAAAGAACATTCTTACTGCTTGCTTACAGACGCAATGTACTTAATAGTTTCATTTAAAAGTTTGATACAACAAAACACCGTTAATATTATTCTTCATACGTTTAATTGCTCCTATATATTATGAGCCATGTTAAAACGTTATTAATAAGAAATATAGTTGCGGACGTCAAGACTCTCGACAGAGATAATCTGAGACTTACCACTATCCCTTATAATAAGGCTACATGCAGGAGCTTTTTAGACGTCATAATGCTTATGTTGGTCATTTTGGTAACTGTCTTCTTTATTATGTAGTTTGTATGAATGTGTGGAAAAGTGAAAATAAAATAATGTATATGGTGACTTGTAGATATGCGATCAGTGTCTAAAATTAATTATTGTTAGATTGGTTTGAGTTTGATTTATTTTTGACAATAATACTTTAAATAAAACTTAATTTTATTAGTTTAGATTTAAACTTAATATACTAGCTATGCCGCGCGGTTTCAGCCGCATATGAACCCGCGAAAAACCTCTAAAGCATGTATGTATTTCTATAGCTTATGTGTTACTAGCTTTCCACCCGCGGCTTCACCCGCGTATCTATTATAGGAAAACATGCATAGTTCCCGTTCCTGTGGGATTTCCGTGACATAAACTATCCTAGGTCCTTTCTCGGATCACAAAGTACCTACGTATCAAAGTTCATCTAAATTGAGGCGTGAAGAAACGTCAGACAGACAAACGTCAGAATTATTTTCGCATTTGTAATACCTATACTAGTTAAGAGTTAGTATTCTGTTAATACTGAAAATTTGTCAAAAAGCTCAAATAGAAAAGTTGATAGTTATAATGATATTTATTATGTACATCACGTAATTGCGTAAACAATATTTGCATACAAAATAAATTGAATTCTGTATAAAACATTGGTTTTGCTATTCAATCGGCTATTAAAGCACGTTCGATACACATTATGAAGTGTTATCAGTCGCTCAGTGTGAAATTGGATCATTACAACGCTTCGTTTGATCATTTTAACTTTGTCTAAATTCTGTAGCATAAAAGTAATTAAATTTAGGCCACACACCTTGTAAATGTAATTAACTAGAGCGTTGTTAATGTAATTTTAGTACATTCGTTATTGTGTTTTAGATAGAGGTTTATTTAGAGTAACGAATAAATTTAGAATATTCAATTGCAAGTCAATTTTTCTAAGGACTTTAAAGTTGATGGCTCTGGGGTATAATGAGCATAGTTTTTTTTTAAACATCCATCTTAATAAAATCTATTACAAGTTGGTATAAATCATTATTTTAAGTAATCCATTATTGATATAAGCTGTATCTCTAGGGACCAAAGTCGGTGGGACTTTAGTTGCATGGGGGAGTGGGGGGAGCAT
>CAJQZM010037068.1:6109-22612 GCA_907164665.1 Colias nastes | reverse complement strand
TGGTGACAATGTTTCCAGAAATTGCTCATTCCTTTATCTCCAGATCCTTGATCCATGTTTCCACGTTTGCAACGGTCCCCAAATTGTTTAGAGGCCAGTAGCTGGAACTTCCAGAACCTTCTAAAATCTAAAGTCTTCGCTTCCAGCACCATCTACTCTGATACTCTAAACATGATGATGAACTGACGTAGATGGTAAAACGGCTCCATTTATATGGGAATAATTGCACAATGTTATGAAATGGCTTCGCTAGGGTCTTTTCACATGGAACTTTGAAACGTCCAGGCATCGTATATAGAGAAAATAATGTAATTTATATATGTAGTAGAATAATCATTTTCGCTTATAAATGTAAAAATGATAGCCTATGCCACTAATGAAAAACGGTAGCTTTCCCTGGTAAAAATTTTCATGTAGTCGTAGTAGTAAATTATTAATGAATTTATACATAAAGTTAAGAACCACCACGACATAAGAAATAATGTATTTTTCATTATAAACAGCATTTAATTTGCATGTTTTGATTAGGACAACATATAGAATTTTTGCTGTAGATCAATTTTCAATCTATTATTCTAATTTGAACCTTAACATGTATTAAACAAGGTCTATATCATCTTTCTCTCTCAAATAACAGCGCATGTCGACTGAAAACACTACATGTGAACTGACCCTTATCCTAAACACTACAGCGAAGCCATAATTACACAATTGTTGGAAATTTGGGGTATGTGAACTGACCCTTATAGATACCCTAAACATTACCGCGAAGCCATAATTACACAATTGTTGGAAATTTTGGGTTTATTCTTACAACTATTATAATGCTATAGTTTGCCTGTTTTTAATTATATACTCCAGAAGGATAGTTTCAAATGTAGAGCAATTTATTAATAGCGGAAAAAGCAGTAAATTCAAAGTATTGTTGACTAAAGTACAGATCCTATAGATACCTATACACCACTAGTTTTTAATCAGTACAAAAACTTTAAGGACATGTTAGCGAATACATTATTATCATATGTATGATGTAAGAATTACATAATATCGATAAATAGCAAAGATATAATCATTTGTTTATTTAAGAAAGTCTCACTAAAATCATAGACACATTGCAGAGTTCATTGACTTAATCGTTGATAGTATTACCTAACCTTGGACAATAAAATGAAACAAGACATGTAGGTAGTTACTAACTTTATTTATTTTAATTTCCTAAATTCAAATCTCCCCTTCATACTTCATTCGGGCTTAGGACCGGCATAATTACTTTTTTACAATAAATTAAATAGGTACGTAGGTATGTAATTACAAAACAAACAATATCAAAATAAAATAAGCTATTCTGTATTGAAAGAAAAAACGAATTTTGGCGTATTTAAGAAGTTAGAATCAGCTGTATTTACAATACCTAATCTGTATTGAAAGAAAAAACGATTTTGGCGTATTTAAGAAGTTAGAATCAGCTGTATTTACAATACCTAATCTGTATTGAAAGAAAAAACGATTTTGGCGTATTTAAGAAGTTAGAATCAGCTGGTATTTACAATTATCTTAACTAACCTTACAAGTATTTCAATTGTCCTTCAAAATGTCCACCACCATTGTCAATACACAGACGTGCACGTTTTATTAAATTGTTTTTTAACGAGAGAAGTAGGTACGTTTTTTTGTCTTTTCACTTCATCCAATATGCGCTGTTTTAATTGATCGACACTAACCGGCTCACTTTTGGGTCTTGTTCACTTAATTTCACTCCACAAAAAGAGGTCCAAGGGTGTGAGATCAGGTGAGCGAGGAGGCCAAGCTGCAGGCCCGCCTCGACCGATCCACTGACTTCCAAACTCCGCTGTGAGAAATTCATGAACCGCAGCGTTATTCGACATTCGTACTACGTCGAGGATCCTCTTCAAAATACGCTAGTACATTACACGTAAACATTTTGTGACAACGCCTGCTGGTAAGCATTTACCACAGTTCGTACATTTGGCGATCGAGCGTTCGGGACTCGGGTACTCTTATCTGTACATACGTACTGCTGCACTCGCATTTTCCCCACTCAAAAAGAACGCACGAAGCATAAGTACATAATCCCGTGATGTGAATTGATATGACATCGTACCGGGAAGAACATAAACAAACGCGACGAAAAAAAGCAAGTTTTCACTTCCGCTAACAATTTGGCACTGTTTGTCGCGTTGGGGCGGGGGGCCGTTGGGGTGCGACGCGGGCGCAGGCCGCAGAGGGAAAGGGGGTGGCGGGGTGAGGAATGGCGAGCATCGACGCGAGTTTGCCGGAATTTATCAATGGAGCTGTGCCGCGGACCTACTCGAAATCGTACGCTAGAAAATTACAACACAATACCTAGTGTGGGTCATTGATTAAATTATAGGTTTAACAATTTTTACATATTTATGTGGACAATTTTGGGACATTTCTGTTTGTTAGTGTTTTTAATTATTTCTTACACAAATATGATTGGTTAAAGATACTTAACACCCTGTAAAATTTTTTGTACTGATTAAAAAATAGTGGTGTATAATGAAATCTATATTAACCTGTGTATAGGTTTAATAAGATCGATTATTATTATAAAAAGACGTGTGGCACTCGGGGACTGCCGCGGTAAAGCTATTGCATGCTATGCCTTTAAGCCACACCTCCGTGCCCGTCGGAGTGGGGAGCGTGAGGTTTTTTCGTTACGCAATTTCTGGATTCGGTCCCCGCGCTCAAGGCCCGCGATAGAAGCTATGCAATAGCTTAATAATATTATTATTATATTATCACTTATAATAATCACAAACGTATATACCGTCAAGCACCTTATTATTTGTATTGTATACCTACAGCGTTTTATGAATGTGTTTTATCAGTTCGTTACGATCTAATTACCCTAACAATCATTTACTTAGTAACTAAGTATATATAGCAATAGTGAATTATTGTCACATGTGAGAATTCACTACATACAAAGTACTAGAACTTACTACTCTTTTTTCCGCAGAAGTGTCGTCGCGGTAAAAAAGTAGATTATAATATTACCATCTAGCCTTCTAAATTATTATTAAAGAATTTCCCATCGTGTTCCTTTGACTATGCGGAAGAAGCCGCGGTCGGAAACCTAGCTGTTTATTATTTAGAACAAGAAGTACCTAATGAATGAAAATCTAAACAAATATTATAAAGCTGAAGAGTTTGTTTGTTTGTTTGAAAGCGCCAATCTCAGGAACTACTGGTCCGATTTGAAAAATTCTTTCGGTATTAGATAGCCCATTTATCGAGGAAGGCTATAGGCTATATAAAAATGAATAAAAAATGAAATATTTTGTAAGAATTTAGACTGAAAAATAACAGGACATGAGTAATTCAAGAGGATTTATGCAATTTCCCAGAAATGCTCTATGGTCTTTCACAATATTTCCCAATATTGTCTATTTTCCACACTATATGTTTCTAGATAAGACGCGTGTATTATACAACATTTTTTTCAAAATGTTATTGAAATAAAACGTTATGTATTTACGATATTTATTTTATATACTGCACAAAAACACTAATTTTTAATCTACTAGGCCATTTTTAATAATGTTAACATCCTTACATCTAATATATTATTTTATATTAAGATAGTATAATAGGTTTGATTTAATGCTACTGCTGAAATCATTTTAATAGCAAAAGCTCTACACTGAAAACTAATTTCTTTTTTTATAATTTGAAAACTTCCAAGGAGATAAAATTCTAGTGTGTTTTATTTCTTTGTTATTATATTTACCAAGATATTTACAATAACTCACTCGCCTGTTATATAAATTAAATGTGACTCAAATGATTTTTATATTTCACTCAACTCAATTCGAGTCAATATCAATTATTTTTAAAAGCACTCACGACATTCGAACCCATGTCTTTCAATTTACCGATTGATTATACCTATTCCTGTTCCCTTTTATTATCTATAAATAAACATTAAATAGTTTTGTGTAGAATTCATTTATAACTTATAAATGAATTCAATCTATAAGTGAAGTCTTATAAAATATAAAACATGTAGGTACTTTAATTGTTTAGTTTTTTTTTATGACGGTAGTTGTGAATGCTAAATTATTTTTAGTAATTACTTAAAATTTACACTTTATTCATTAATTTTACTTTTTTTTCTTCTATTTATATGACAGATGTAATTATTATGCATCAAACATTTATAAACTTCAAATTTATTAAACCGTAATAGTTAAGTAACTACTAAAGACTAGATTTATTTTTAAGTATATTTCATAAGCTATAGATTAGTTTTTTATTCTTAAAAATGCAAAATTTTATTATAAACCCAGTATTGGTCATCATTGATAATGTGATTCATAAAATATCATTTTACTATAATCGTATTTCATTTCCATATCACAACGTGACGCAATGTTTTTTCCATTGTATATAAAACGCGAGTGCTTCAAGCGTCATTCAATTGAAACCTACAGAGCAAACATGTCACACCGATTCGGATTTGATGCCTTCCATCATGTTCCAGATGGTCCTGGACATCATGGGCACCATCACGGACCTCACCATGGGCACCATGTACCTCGTGATCACCACAGACCACACCATAGGCACGACGGACATCACCACGATCCCCATCATAGTCCCCATGGTCACTACGGTCCTCATGGTCACCACGGACCTCACCACGGTCACCACGGACTACACCATAGCCACCACGGACCACACCATAGGCACCACGGACCTCATCATAGACCCCACGGACCACACTTTCACATGCCGCCAAGTTTTGGATTTGGACCGAGAGGCAAAGACTTCGGTGGACCACCAGGTCCCGTTCCGCGAATGTTTGGACGTTTTGGACCTGATGTTAAAGGACCATGCTGTCCTTTTAGACGACACGATCATAAATAACTCGATTCTACTGTGATATTTAAATAAAACTTTATAATTAATCAGTATTATACAATTATACCCGACTACTATATCTATTAAATAAAATTTGATAAAAAATGTAATGTTATTGTTCACTTTTCTTGGTATATATAGAAAAATGAATAAAATATAAGGACTTTGAATAAGAAAAAAGAAAATTGGAAAAATAAAATATATGATACAAACTACCAATTCTTTTATTTTCGCTTTATTACTCTAAAATAACACATGCATTCAATATTTGTAAATACACATACCTATTAGACTAATTTAATTTTTTTTTCTAAAAATTAGAGAAAAAATAACACATCAATCAAAAAATACTCTAGTATGATATGTAAACACACATTCCATTATTTAAATATTCTATCTACTACAAAAACAACACAGTTAGTCATGATATTGTTTACTTTGCTAAAAATCAATGATGTTTATTTGCATGTATTTTTATCAATCGACTTGATACGATAACTGATAAGAAAACTAAATATTATTGTAGATTAGATAAGCTTTATGAATGTTATTAGATAATGACTAACTTAACAGAATCACAATAATTATAAAAACATCGGTAGTATCATAGTAAAAAGAGAGAAGTATGTTATGTTCGAACAACGGTATATCGCGCTGTTTGTATGTACGCGGAGCGCTTGGACCCGCCCCCCGTTCATGTACGTACGCACCATAGTAAAAAGAGAGAAGAACACAACGCTGCTCGGTTCCAACTCTGGTACCGGTCTCGTGCGGGCCGCGCTATTGCTGTGAGCCACTGAGCGGTCGGTGTTTGTTTATAAAATTATTTAAAATGTCAATGTGACAAATGACAACCCTGTGCCTCGCGAGATTAGGTACCGTGCGCTCCTAAACGCCGGGAGTTGGTCTACTTCTCTCTTTTTACTATGGTAATACCACAGGGTAATACCACAGGATTACAAATTACAATATTATTTCCTACAGTAAGGAAACGCCATTGATGTCGCGCGATGCCGCCGCCAGTGTAGGTACTCACGCTGCCACGTGTAAATATGCTAGGGTTGTCACCAAATGGGAAATAAAACAATTTTTATCATTACTATTAATATGTAATTATTTATTCACATGTACATTAAAAATAATTGTGATTATTGAATCTAATGTAATTATTTATACAGAAACATAGTATAATATTATGTCGCTGCAGTGACATTGTCATTGCCTTATTAACAACCAAATTTACTTATTCTCAAATTTATTATTTATTTATTAGCCCCCGGAATCACAGACACAATAGAAAATCTATTGTGTCGCGGTCTCATTGGGCCGCTCGGTGGTCAAGGGGTTGTTCATTTCTATTTTTTTTCAACGTTGTCCTTTCTTTGTACGTTAAATTATTTAAATAAAGAAATTGTTATTATTTTGTAAAGATTTGATGCGCCATATATTAATACATTTCCGGTAACATATATATGTAATGAAATAACATTTCATCATTATTCAAATTTGGCGCGCTTCGCGTGTTCATGTTATCTGTGGCTCGGATTGACGTAGAGTCTGGTCAGCCAAAGCAGAACCCAGTGTTTTTTGTAGCGGCCACATTATGGAATGTCATCATGGCGTTTCGGCGTAGTTAGTTGTCAATTTTGTTGAAAACGGTTCAAATCATTTGCTTTAATAACGTTTAAATCCTGCTATGTTGTGTACCTAATGTACCTATATACTATGCTCACCTCTAGGAATATCAAAAGTATCAAAATGTTTTTTTCTTAATAAAGCCGATGTTACCAGGTCCATATTTTTTAAATTTGCCGCCTTTTACTGGGTTCAGCTTTGGCTGGCCAGACTCTAGCAGAAAGAAAAAATGGCGAGAAACGATTAAAAATTTTTTTATTCGCGGATTTAATAAGTACATACATAATAATAAAATTATTCCAATAGGTATCTAACCCAATATCCTTGTCAAATGGACTAATAAGAAAGTAAAATAGATCTTATTACAAGTTTGCCTAAAGTACATATTATGTTGTTAAATGATATCGCCGAGGCCTTTGACACAAGCCGCCTTTGTCGCAAGCCGACTTTGCCGCGATTGATGTTTTTGAGAATGTAAATAAACAGAATGGAAGCAACCTTATAACTCAATAAATAAAGTATATTTTTAAATGTAGTTCCGTTTATAGTAAAAGCCGCTTTGCGTGTTTTATTGTTTCGTCTTTCACATTCGTTACAAAAATTGTGATCGAGTAACGTCCACTGCACTCTTCCTAGTTTATAATGTCAACTAAAAAAAATGAGAAACTAGTTTCGACACGAAAAAAATCTCAATCGTCACCTAGGAACGTATCCCCTATAATCCCATATAAATTACCATTCCGTATTCACGGTTTCTGTATTCGCGGCATATATTTTATGGAACATAATACCCCGCGAATAAGGAACTTTTACTGTAATTGAGGATTTATTATAAGTGGACTTTAAATGTCGTTTCTTTGAATTTACAGGTGAGATTACATATTTTAAGTTGTTGTAGTAACATCTATTTGTATGTTAACTATTGTGAAAACTTTAAAATAAAAACTTTGAATTTACAGAGAAACAAATTGGTTTTCTTGAAAATCATCAATAATATATTTTATATATATCTTATAGCTACTTAAAATATGTATAGTCAAAAACATCTTCAACATCTTTGAATTGGTACTAAACAGAATTTGAAAAACCTACCTCTCGTCGCGAGGAAATCTATGAAACTTTATGTCCTTGGATTTAAATGTAGATTTGCATCCATAAACAAAACAGTTTGTGCCCACCATTATAGAATACGTAAGTATAAATTATTAGACAAAAAAACTCTGAAGCGTCTGCCCTTCGCGATAGGTAAGGCAATCTCAGCGTGATTGCCTTACGCGGCCCGCGTCGCCCGACCCCCCGCCAGTTCCCCTCCGTTTCTCTGCACAAGTACATTCGTCGCCATACTGTTCCTGATAATCTCAACTTTCAATAACACACGACTTCACTACATAGTAGAAAACAAATTCCCGCGTCTGTATGTGTGTAGGTTTACTTAGATCTTTAAAAACTACACAGCGGATTTTGATGCAGTTTTAATAGATTGAGTGATAGGTATATAATATAATTTAATAGGCTTTAAACAAAGGGGGCGAAGCCACTGGCAGAAAGCTAGTTCTTTTATAAATACATATTATAAGATATTATCTAATTAACTAGGTAAGATGTTTTAAAATATTTAAATATGCACGTTTACTTTGTAGACGCTAAGATAATTAACTTTTAAAATCTCAAAGACTTTCATTAGTTTTATATATAGGTATTAAGTTGTTATTTTTGTTTTTGAAATAACTTCTTGTGTGTAGTTATTAAAATATTATGTTATTACTTATTAGTAATTAAAGACGCCTGGATGAAACAATATACAATAATCAAATTGTTTTTTTAATTGAAGAGATAAACTAGTCATGAAGACAATGCTTTAAGAACGTTGCGTTGGTCTTTGCTAATGCAAAATATTTTATAACACAATATTATTAGATCGTGTTTTAGATAAATGTTGTTTTATTGATTTTTACAAAGAGTCATAATGAGAGAAATTATCATTTTTTATCTGAAAAACTTTCTTTTACATAATATTGCGCAACTAACTACCTACTTAGTTACTATATTTTGGTTCATCATTCAGTGTATTAAGGTGTCTAAAGTCTTCTAGGTTAATTTCTTGCTATTTTAAAGGCAATTAGGGTCTATGACCATAATATGTTTCATAAAAAAAGTTAAATAGTACCTACCATATATACAGTACTATGATCAGAAGGATTTCAAAATATTGCATCAAAATCTTCTTTCGCATAGATAATTGTACTTATTGCAAAATATGTTGCAATAAGTAATTTATTTCTATTTTTTTACAATTAAATATCATCGTTTAGTCTTTTAATATATTTAACAAAAAAAATTTTTTTTTTCATTAATAACTTTTAAACGGCTTAAAAATACAATTTTCATAAGTTTATTGGATATTATATAAGATTGCGCAAGAGTAAGTAATTTATTGGTTTTTCTGATCAATTTATTGTTTTGTAAATTATGTTGTAATTTATTTTCTGGACTCGTATTTTGTATTGCACCAACCACCATATTGTGCAATAAGGATTACTCCTTTATTTGTAAAGTCGGTTAAATAAGCATTCCAATAGTAGTCGAGTCTAGCCTACTTGGGAATTGTGTGCTACTAAATTATGGATACATTTAGGTCATTTTAACAGATTTAAAATGAAAATTATCTTACCCCAAACACAAGAGAATGTTCATCATCATCAGCCCGTATAAATTCCCACTGCTGGGACACGGGACTCCTAAGAGAATGTTACTAAATACTAAATAGTGACCATGTATAGAAATCTATAGAAACCTACATAACATAGATAGTTTAGGACCATTTTCATATTTTAACATTACAATCATATTATTATCATACCGTGAAAATTAAAACTTCTGTTTTAATACCAAGTAACCAATCATTCATAACTAAATTGTAATAGTATAAAATTAAACATTAAAATAAATTAAATAATACTAAGTAACACAATGTGAAACTCCCTTTATAATATGGCTCTAATATTAGTTCTAAAAAATGAGTTAGGTACAACTATGACTCATCAATAGGTAATAAGTTTACTAAATTCGTAAACATATTTTGTTTACAATTTATATTGTAAACAAAATATGTTTACGAATTTAATTTATAATAACGATAATTTCTATTTTAAGGCCGATAACCTAACCATTTGTGTATATTTGTTTAAAAAAAATTGTCTAATCACAATGACTCAGTAGTTAATTTCAGTTTTTATTTAGGTACTTTTTATAACTTGAACGTTGTCAATTACTGAGAAATGTTAACACGTACCTAAGTATCAAATCTTATACAAAATAAAATACCAATAAATGATTATTTTATTATTGTATTCTAGTTCTGTAATAATGATTTAGGGTGGTTGCCCCGAATACCAGCCCTGCCCCTAATACCAGCCCTTTTGCCTTTTTTCTTTGATAATAAGTTTTCTCATGGGGTATCCTATGAATTTAGTCAGTAAAAAAAATATTTGCACCCAGTACTAACTATATTCCAGAATTGGCAGCACTGGCATGAATCTGTCAACGTCAGTAGCGAATAAAAACTGTAAGTGAGTGGACGTCAGCCATTTTGCTATTTCTATGCTAAGTTTTGATCCCGCAAAAAGAACGTATGTTGCGCATAATTTTGTCTTTTAGCTGTGTAATTAGCATTAGTATGGTAATAAATATAGTATTGAATGTATTTCTCAGTCAATTTATAAAATGTTTCTTTTCTGTAAGCGGAAATTACCAGGGCTGCAATTAAATGCACTAAATGTACGGAGTACACAATGCCAGCCTAGTAGGCTGGTATTTGATTAGACAGAGTATCTAATTCCAGCCTTGTGGTGTAATTCAGGGGTGCCACAAACTTAAATAAAGAATTATAAAAGGACATCATTCAAGTTCGAACTCATTGATTGTAAAATTTTTCGATAAAAGTAATTAATTTAACGTTCAGTATTTCAATGTTATTAAACATCCACAATTTGCACATAAATCATACAATATTATACAGCGGGTCTTGACATGTGTATCTGTGTGTCTGTATGTCTATCTGTGGCATCGTAACGCCCAAACGGCTGTACCGATTTTGATTTCGTTTTTCTTGTTTGAAAGGTGACTTAATCGAGAGTGTCCTTAGATATGTTTAAAAAAATCTATCCAGCTTTATGTATTCACTTGTTTATTGGATTGGAAATTTTGGTAAGTACTCTCTGTAGTATCGTTTGTAGAAATTTAGTGTATGATTAAATAAAGTGAATGAAATGGGATCGAGTGAATGAGTAAACGCGATTTAATATAGTACAGCACTGAATAGAATAACGGATTGCACATAAACTACAAAAAAGCATGAAATAAAACTCAAGTTGAAAATTTTAACTCTAAAAATTAAAAAAAAAATGTTTAATGTTGGGCCTTTGTAATAACATAAATATCTTATTATTTTCGGTGTCGGTTTTTTTTAAATTTTCAACTTAAGTTTTATTATAATACTAGCTGCCCGGCGCGACTTGGTGTGGTTTTATTCATTCTGCCCCTACCCTATATATAATATAGATTTTCTTTCATATAAACCTTGTCCTGACAATTAATTACGCAAAAAAAAAAAAGAAATCGGTAGAATCGTTCTGAAGTGATGCGTACATAAATTTGGGAAATAGATTTTTATTTATACAGATATAACACAATAAAGAAAAATTTACGGGAAGTTGTATAATATTGTATGGTGTTCAGGTTTTTTATCTATAAAAAGAAAAATTTTTGGGTACGAAATCAATGTCGATTTCATATGTAGTTATATATAAATATATATAAGAAGAGTATAATTATATCTTACTTTGTTTCATATTGCTTTTCAACAGATGTCAAGTGTAACGAAATCTGCTCCTCTTCGTAAGAAAAAACTAAATTACAACTTAAATGATCTTCAAGTTGCCTTAACCTTCCTATACTCGCGCGTTGGTCTGTGAGACCGACGAAACACATTTTCGTAATTATTTTTATGCAGGTGAATCCTGTGAAGTCGAGTTCCTTGCTAGTTTCCGGATTTGGGGCTAACTTCATTTTAGTGCTCGTCGCGTGGTCGGCAGAAGTTCACATGTCATAGCATTTGGCGCAAATCGGTCCATGAGACCGACGCGAGTATAGGTGCTACTTTTTGTGTAAGTATTAATATTATATATTTTGTACATTGATATATTTTTACAGACTTTGAATACTTTATGAAGTATGTATAGTAAAATATATGTATGAATGTTGCTCTAAATTATATTTTGACCAATTTTTTAGGCCATACTTCATGTCAAAATGAACGATGATCAAATCAGATTGTTGCTGGAAGAATCAAGTTCTGGTTCTGCTATGAAGACGAAAATGACAGTGAGGTGGAAGACAACGTGGAGGTACAAGAAGAGACATACGACACCGAGCAAGACGATGACAATGAAGAGATATCTGAGGAAAAACACAGTGAAAGTTCCCGTGATTTTTACTTGGGAAAAGATGGACAGACAAGGCTCAAAACTAAGCCAAACATAGATAAATATGTGCTTTGATATGTTTATTATTATTATTTAGAAGTTTATTTTGTTTTGAAAAAGAAGTTTTGTTTTTAATTTAGTTTTCCCTAGTACTTAAGAAAAACATCTCAAATTCGAGGACTGATTTGTGATAGACTATAAGTCAGTAAAATAATTAATAAACTAAGTATGATCAATACTATTTTGTTTCAGTACATCCTAAACTTTAAAAAAATTGTTATAGTTTTCGGTTTTCTTAGTAAATATATATAGTGTAGGGGTAAACACTATCGGTCTGTGACACCGTGCGCGAGTATAGGTGTTACAAAAATTGGCGCGAGTATAGGAAGGTTAAAAGAGATAGAAGATGGCAAATTAAAAATTAGAGAAGCGGCTAAAAAATATAATATTCCTCGAGGTACACTCCAGGATCGAATTCATGGAAGGTCTAAAACTAACAGTGTCAGACTCGGCAGAAATAGTGTGTTAACCACCAAAGAAGAAGAGTGCTTGGAGCTGTGGCTAGTAAATTTAGCAAAATGCGGGTTCCCTCTAAAACGCGAACGCGAACGCGTACGCGAAGTTGCACCAAGAGGTACACGCGGCAATTTCTTGACTAAGATAATTTAAGCAGTAAAAACACTGATTTAATTTTTTATTTATCATTTCTGAAATAAGGAGTATGCGAGTTTGAGGTTATTTGAGGCAAAATTTAATTGGGAACCACTGCTCTACACCAACACAAAATTATATTAAGTTATGAGTAAATTTTTCGGTCCGTACAGTTCACGACACAAAATCTCAAAAGACATAACCCTAAACAAGGCTGGTATTAGGTACACGAAAGGATGGCATTAGATACAAGGTGGCTGCAATTTGAGCCAATAGGTCTTTTTTCGTTTTGTTTTTTTTTAAATTTATTCTTGAGTACATATCCTTAACGTCTACTATAAATCACAATCTTACTGAAATAACCTGTTGTTTAAAAATATTAGCAATTGATTATAAAAGATCGTTAAAATGCTATGATTTCATAAAGATAATAAAAGTACTAAAAGGCTGATATTCGGGGCATCCACCCTACCTGCGGAAAAGAGCAAGGGACAAACTTGCATCGCCTTTTGAAAAAATAAGCTTTATTTTAAATTAATATTATTTACATCTCCTTAACTCAAACGAGATTATGCTATTAAAATACTATAAGGCGCATTAAAAATGGTATTAGGTAACAGTGAGTTAAGCCTAATCTATATAATATATAAATAGTATGTAAAGCTTAGATCATAATGTATTAAATAAGGAAATAAATTAATATGGAGCTTTCCCTATGATTTACATTTGCTACTATTGTCTTCTATCTATCCTAATATGATAAAGCTGAAGAGTTTGTTTGTTTGAACGCGCTAATCTCAGGAACTACTGGTCCGATTTGAAAAATTCTTTCGGTGTCAGATAGCACATTCATCGAGGAAGGAAGGTTATATATCATCACGCTAAGACCAACAGGAGCGGAGCCTCACGGGTAAAACCGCGGGGCACAGCTGCTAGTGTATTAAATATTTAAGGAAATAAATTAATATGTAGCTTATCGTATGATTTTCATTTGCTAATACTGTCATCTATAATAAATATTTAATATTAACCGAATATTATGGTGAAATAGGTACAGTAAATTAGTCGAATGTGTTTTCCTATAATATTTTTACAGGACGCGAACAACAAAATAAAAAATAATACAATACCGTACTTTTGTATATTATAAATAGTATTTTCTCGAGATCATACGTAAATACAGCGCAATTTAAAGATCCAAGGGCTTGGTGAAGGACCAATGAAGGTCAATCTAATGAATAAAGTATAAACCCGAAATATGACGTCACGTTCAAACTCAAACTCAAACATTTATTTAATTATACTTCTTTTAGAAGCACTTTCGAATCGTCATTACATATTTTTAGTTCCTGATATTTATTTATTAAATACTGGTTTATGATTTCTTCTTAACACTATAATAAATGAGTGACGTTAAATTACAATGATTTGCCAAAATTACAGCGAGGTACATGCGAAAAAAGATCATTATATACTATTATAGTAGTTTTTTAATAATTTCATGATGACTTGTCGAATTGGTACTGACTGACCGTTCGAATTTTTAGATATTACTTTGTACTTGTATCTCTTTTATTTTGATTCAGATCTATCATAATAATATTACATTTTTCGTCAAATTATTGAATTTTATGGAGAAAATAAGGTACATGCTTATGTACTATGTGTTGCATACATGTAAAGCGCATGGTAGAACTTTTACTATCTTCGTGAAATTTGATATTTAGAGTTTAGTTTGAGTAGAAATTTATTTGTTTATTATTACCGAATAATTTATTTCTCTTGTTACGAAATTTTCTTAACACACAAAGTTAAGACGTCTGTTAATTGCCAAATATCAATAAAATGTTGCAAATGCAAACTACGAAAAGATTATACAATAATGAATCGAAGAACTATAGGGTGTCCCAACAAGAACGCAAGATTTAAATTTGTCGCCATTCGAAGTGTCATTGTTTGACATTATGCTTTTAGGGCTGATTTTTCAATCCTTGGTTAAAACTTATTCATCGAATAACGTATTAAACTACCATTTAAAAATGTATTGTAATTGTCCGTATTTGACAGTTTACATGTGACATTTTAATATGTTCGTGTAATACTTTATTGGACGGATAAATTTTACCCCAAGGATTGAAAAATCGGCTCTAGAAGTACATAACATGTAGTCTAATTGAGTGATAAAGCTTCAGTTAATTGAAGAATAATATGGTATGGTTGTTTAAAAATATGACGTCCTAAGTATTCATAAATACTCGTAAAAGTTTAAATGATTTTATTGAGTTTGAGTTAAGAAGAATTTTAGTAGTTTATTACCTATAGGTTATATTTTTATCCATTGCATTTAACTGCAAGGAAGATATTCGCCTTGGAGTCTGCAATCTCGGAAGTGACAGCTGTCAGCTGAGACTGGGGATTATGAGGCGCGACTGATGTGGGTGCGACTTTTGGAAATTATAATTCAATTTTTTGAAGTCAAACTTCTTCAGGCGTGTTGCTAGTAAAATTCACAATACTGTCACGTCATGGAGTAAGACGTCGATTTTGGTATCTTTGAATCTTGCCAAATAATTTTCACTTCTGACACGTGCTCGGCGCTCTTTTTTTATTTGCAAGAAATGTGGCAACAAATATTTACAGATGTTAATACATATTTAATTTACTAGTATAAATCGCCAATTGATTGGCATGCAAATATTATCTAAAGATATTGAATGAAATTGTCGTTTCATAGCTTGGTTACGTTTTTGTGGAATGTCTATGTATAAAGATATTATAAGAGATTTTTTTTTTGTAAACGATGAAGTAATGAACCTTATCATGTATTTGGTATAATTTGATGTCAGTTGCAAAAGTAATTTATTGGAAATATACATAGATAGAAAATGTTAACTTCACTGGAATATAAATCAGATATAATAAAATAGAAGTGGTAGGTAAAATTGATTAAAATACAATTTGTATAAATTACAAGCTCATCTATCACTTCCAGTAACGAAAAATATTTATAACGGTGCACCCACATTTGTCGATTGTACTGTAATCTCAGTGCAGAAGATTTCGCGGTTTGCAATGCTTCTGTTGATAGCGATAGTACCTAAGTGTAGGCACGGATAGAATCCATTGTTTTGATTTGACTAGTGCACGACTTTTATAATGTACGATACGATATCGTTAGGAGGAAATTTATCGATTGAAACCAATTCATTGATATATTTAAAGCGTTAAATCAAGTGAAATGTATTATTGGACTACCAAAAAACGACCTTACAAAATAATAATTATCGTCGAAGTTTGCCGCCATTACGGCGATTATGAATAAACATCTACAATGACGGCCGATTGTAGACATTTAGGTCCTCTAAACTATCGTGATTGCCTCTACTCGCCCAACGCCAATCGTCAAGAGAGCCCATAAGATATGATGACGTTAGTTACGATAAAATGTCGTGCCGCTTAACGACATAATATCGTGTACTATAAAAAGTACATGACCTTGTATAATCGTTTGTAATGTTCAAACGTTTTAATCCAGACAGATGTTTCCGATGCCGCGTCACGTGTAAATTAATCATATATTTAATCAATAATTTCGGTAATACCAGAAAAAAACGTAAACAATCAATTGAGTGTGGTATAAAAATAGCACATCATTATGTTGTTTACGGACTTGAGATATTAGTATAATAGTAGTAAGAGCATGGACCAAGAGTATATTGGTCCATGGTAAGAGTTTGTATACAAAAACTAACTAGTCACATATACTATCACAATTCAAATTTTTGAAGTGAAAACTTCTTTAGCGGCGTTGGGTATAAAATCTTAA